>QGOB01001221.1:0-152841 GCA_003313055.1 Termitomyces sp. MG145 | reverse complement strand
GAGAAAACGCCCCACTCACGCAGGCGGAGCATTGCCGACAACGCGCGCGCGTCGCGGCGCCGATCATAGGCGGCCCGGCGCGCCTCGTAGGTCCCCCAGGAAGCTACGCGATTGTCGTCGGAGGAAGGGGGAGTCGGTGAACGGGAAGGCAAACTGGGTGAAGACATAGGAAGACGGGGAACAAGTCGCGGTGAGCCCTCCCTTTTATTCCCCTCCGGAGGATGCCCCGGACGACCGCCATACGACTTTGACTTCAATTCCAAGGGCTTCTGTGCCAGCACTAACTTCGAGTTCGAATTCCCATGACACCGCCACCACGGCCCCCATCTCGAAGGGTCTCGACGCTGAAGGGGGGGTAATGTCACGACCCCGCCATCTCCGGACCCCCATATGCTGCCCCGGGCCTGACACACACCTTCCCCGCACCCCTCGCACACCTCCGGGACCGCCAACAACCTCCCAACGCTGCACCGGCAACACCCCCGGCCATCTCCAAGAAAACCCCCGGCCATCAGCGAACTCCGGCACCTTGGCCGACACGTCACCCCAAGGCTTCCCTGTCACCGGACACACCCGGACCCCCGGCATCCCGGCCATCACATAATGTTCCGCAACATTCCTCCCGCGAACCGTCGGCACGTCACAATGCCACCCGCTTCTGTGGCGCCGAGGGACGCCACCATTATGCAGCACGGCCACCGACCCGCCCGACATGAGCCCGCCGTAACCCGCACCAGCACGCCCCGACCACTATCACGACCCCGGGGCTGGGAACCAGTCCGGGGACTTAGCCGGAGGAATCAGATGTCCGAGTCCGGCTAGAATCCTACCCGGGACTTAGTGGAAGGGTAGTACATAAACCGTAGGATAGCATATGAGTCGGGTAGCCTTGATATTAACCGTAGTTCTCCGTATTTCCGTGTCTCTGTCTCTGCCTCTGTCTCTATCTCAGTCTCAATCTATTCTTTTGCTTCTCTCTCTCTCCGGTTCCGTCTCTCGTCTCTCGTCTCTCGTCTCTCGTCTCCGTGCCTCGTTCCATTCCGTGACTCATTTCCCCTTTCTGTTCTTTCTCTCCGTTTCCCTACCCGTCTCTCCTGCTCCCGTGCTTCCTGACCCGGAGCACTTTCTACTTCGCGCGCGTTACTACTCGTACCCCGGAGCGTCCGGACTTCCCCCGGACCACTCATAGCTGTACCCAGAGCTTTCGCGAAGCCCCGGACCGTACTTAGCCTCCCGAGCTCGCCTAGTAAGGACTCGCCAGTGTAGCTGAGCCCCTGTCGTCAGCGGGACCTGACAGTTAGGTGTCTGTCCCTGCTTTGTCATCTTCTATCTTCTGCCTCTCCCTCTTATCCATCTACGTTTTCCTCCCCTCCCTCTCCTCTTCCTTCCTCTTCCTCTTCTAACAGGTCATTTGTGCCCTCCCTCTCACTCTCCATTTGCCTTCACCACCTCTCCTCTTCTTCATCATTCTCATTGTCGTTTTCTGTTGGTTGTTTCTCTTGTCTGTGCTTTGTGCTAGTTTCCATGAAAGCCCATGTCTTTTCTAGGAATCTTGCCATTGCCTCTATTCCATCCTTTGTGCCCAGTAGCTTCCCTAGTTCTAGCTGTTTGTCTGCTTCTTGTAGAATGTGTCTGTATTTTTCATATTGTGGGCAATTCTTTATTACATATTCATGTGTTTGGTATCATTCCCTGCATATACATCCTGTCTTTTCATGAGGTACAAACCTGGCATAGTACTCACCTAAGAAAGCATGTTTTATTTGGCATTGTGTGAGTCTGCCAAATACCTCTCTGGGGGTGTGTACAATGTGATCCCTTAGTTTCCATCTTGGTGCCAGTCTATTGGCTATGGCAAATCCTCCTGTAGGTGAACTCCTCCTCCATTCATCTTCCCATTTTTGGATCCTATTTTTGGAGTGCCCTCTCCTTCACTTTTCTCTTGGCATTTGTCATTGTTGTGCATTCTATTGTCCACATTTCTACTCCTTTTTTTAGCTTCCTTGTCTGCTCTTTCATTCCTCACTATCGCTTTATGGCCTGAGCACCACTCAATGCTCACTGTCCTGTCTTCTTGCCCCCCCAGGAAGTTGTCTATGTGGTGTGTGATGCTGGTCATCTGTGCCTAGCCTAGGGCAGGTTTTGGCTCATATGCCAATGTCACTGCTGCTGTGTTGTCAGCAAATATGTGGATATATTTCATCTGACTGTGCCTTCTTGCATAATTGGTGGTGGCTTTCATTGCTTGTATCAGTCCCACCAGTTTGGCATCATAGACCTCTGCATTGTGTCCTAGTCCTCCCCTGTCAGAGAAGATTTTGTGTCCCCAGTGGTATCCTACTATTCCCCATCCTACAATCTTGCTCCCCAGGTTGGTGTCTTCCTTCCTCATCGACTCATCTGAGTATACAATGACCCAGTCTTTGTCCATGTTGAGCATTCTCATCCTATCATTGTGCTTTTCAGCCTTAACAGCTTTCTTGCATTTCCTGGGTGCATCTGTGATTGTTAGCTGGTTGCCGTAGTCCCTGGCTGTTCTTCTCTAGGGAGGTGAGACAAACAAGTCAATGTTTTCACCCTTTACTGGCCTGTATGTCAGGTTTGCTATCTTTTCTAGCTGCATGGGTCTCTTTTTCTTCTTGCCCTTTGTTTTTTTCCTAGATGGAAGTGGTGGTGGACTTGTCACCTTTCTATTTTGCCTCCATTCCTCTGTGAGTCTTTCTATAATTGAGTGAGTATACTTTAGCTTGTGTAATCTATTCACATAGCTTTCGACTTTCATGTCAAGAGTGATTGCTATTGGGGGTATGGCCATGTCTATTTCTAGTGCTTTGGTTGGTGTTGTTCTAAATGCTCCTGCCATGTGACACAGGGCTTTATTCTGTACTGTGGTTAGTTTGTCAATGTGCAATTTTTTCCCTGTTCACTAGCTTGAGCATGTGTATGACATTATTGGGATCACACATGCTTTGTACATAGTTTGGAGTTGTGTTTGGTTCAAGCCACATATTGTGTTTGCCAGTATCCGTGCTCCTGCCCCTGTTGCCTTTGCTTTCTGTGCTGTTTTCTAGATGTGCTGGTTGAACATCAGTTTCCTGTCTATATGTAATCCTAGGATATGTATTGTCTTGCCAGCTTCAATTGTTGTTGATGTACCATCAGGCATGGGGAGGACAATAGGTGGCAAGTACTCCCTGTCTCTTTGCCATGAATGGTGCATCAACTCCATCTTTTTCAGTGCTGTTGAGAGCTCTACTCTGATTAGCCACTCATTTACAAAAACAAACTCTATCCTGAGGATCCTGACATTTATATCTAGGTATTTGGATGATACTTTGAGAGTGCTGTTGTCTATGTATATCTGTAATGTCATATCTGTCAGATTGCCTTCTTGCCTTGTTGATCTTGTTTCTCTCCTTTGTCTTTGCCTTTCTTCCATGAGCTCCATTATCTCACTTCCATATATTATTGACAGGATTGGTGAGACCAGGGACCCTTGGGATATACCATTTTTAACTGGCTTCATGTCACTTCTTATGCCGTCAAGGCAAACCACTGCTTGTCTGTCCCTTAGGAAGGATGCCATCCACTTGACCAATGACAATGGTATGCCTTTTCTCCTCATTTCTTGTAGTAGCCTTGCATGATTGACATTATCAAAGAATCCTGATATGTCAAAGGTTAGTACTGTAGTGACCTTGTCATGGTTTCTTGCTGCCTGTATATCTTCTATATGCATTAATAGTGCATCGTCAGTAGAGCTACAAAGTCTTTCGCCAAATTGCATTGGTGGGACAAGGTTCTCTCTTCCTACCAGGTAGCTTATTCTCTTTGTCACTATACTCTTGAGAACCTTACCTATGCATTCTAGTAGCTGGATGAGTCTATAGGCTCTTGGCTCTGAGTAGTCTGACTTTTTTGATTTTTTCAAAGCCACTGCCACTGCTTGTTGCCATGGCCTTGGATGATGTCCTTGCTCAATGCAGTGATGAATGAGTGCAAAGATTGTGTTGCTCTCTGATTCCCATGCCCATCTTACTATGTTGAATGGTTGCTGGCTTACTTCTGATGCTTTTTTTGTGCTATGTTGGTAAATCACTTCTCTAACTTCTTCTCAGGTTAGTTTGATATGTCTGTAATTGTTGTCTTGTTCCTTCAATAGGTCTGGTTTGTTGTTGTTCTCCAGTATTGGTGGTTGTTTGAAAAGTGCCTCCCAAAGGGTGTCACATTTGTCTTCATGTTTCACTGCCAGTGTGGTATCCTGTCCTTTGATAGCTGATGATGGATAATTCCTTGTTCCCTTTGTCCAGCTCTGCAGTCCCCACATGTTCTCTGGAGTGGCTTCCTCCAGCATGTCGTTGATCCATTTTCTCTTTTTATGCTTGTATAGTCATCTAAAATAGTTAGTGGTTTTTCTTATTTCACGGTTTATGTTTTTGTTCTGTGTACCCCAGCATGCTTTATATGCATGCTGCTCTTCTCATAGCCTCATCCTTTTGTTATTTGCTTCATTCAGCTCCATTGTCCACCATTGTCTTGTCTTGTCTGATAGCTTCCTAACTTTGGTTGTTTCCTCCATTGCCCTCTTCATTGCTTCTATAATTAGGTTTACGTCTTTATCTAGCTCTTCTAGGGAACGGTTAGTATTCAGGTCATGGAAGTGTCCCCACCTCCATTCATTCTTTGCCATCTCTTTTACAAATACCTTCCTGCCAGTCCTTTGCTTTTGTCTCCTTGAAGTGGTATCTGTAGTCTATGATGTTCTGGATTTCTGTGGTACCATGATCAACAATCCACCTTAGTGCAAAGTGATTGGAACTGCATGCCAAGTTTGGGTCCACTGTCCATTCCCTTGTCATGTCAAGTGCAACAGCCTCAGTGTTTGCCCACATGAGGTTGAGTACCAAAGTTGCTCCTTGTCTTTGGTGTTTGTGGTAGGTGCACTCCTCCTTTTTGTTAAGTAGGCAAAATCCTTTTCCTGCATCCAGTCTACCAGCTTCTTGGTCCTTTCCAGTGGCTCCTGATTCCCTTTGCTCCACATTGGGTGGTGCTGGTTCCAGTTGCCGCTTATAATCACTAGTTGATATGTCAGGAGGTTAATCCTTCTGAGTTGGGATAATGTGTCATTGTCCTGCCTTGTTCCCTCCCATCCTTTTGGTTAGTTATATATGTTGACTATCATTACTGTAGGATAGTTAGCTTGTGTTATGTGAATGTCCAGGTCTTCTGCAAGGTCTGATCAGAGCATGACTGTAAAGTCCAGTCTTTTCTAGGTGTATGCCATCACTCTTGGTCTCCTGTCAGTTGGTATCATTGCCATTGGTAGGATCAGTGTCCATGCTCCAAGGGCTGCTGGCCCCTGTTACTGGTTGCCTATTCTATCCCACCATGGTTCTGTTATCAGAATTATATCAAACTTGTCTATATATGTATTCAGCATTGTATGGCATACTATATTGCTTCTGTTATTATTCAGCTGTGCAATATAGATAGGCTTTGTTTTCATTGTGAAGTTACATCATTGTTTGCTTGCCTCTCCCTACTTTCCCCTTCATCTGTCACCATCTCGTCCCATGACCGCCCTTTGTCCTGATTCAGGAGGTTCCTAAGGGACATGTACCTATTTACATTTATGTTTGTTGTTTCCTTTAGTCCTCCATCTCTGCTGGTGCTGGGTCTTGTTGTCTGCAACTGTTCAGTGCCACTTTGTTGCTGGCTTTTTCCCTGTTCTCTAGTCTTCTGTGATGCTTGTTCTTTGGTTCTTCTCTTGTAGCCATACTTCTTCTTTCTCAACGGGGCTCCCCCTTCTATGCTTCCTTCTTCCTTCTCCCTTGCTATCATTTGGAAATGTCTTCTTTTGGGGCAGTTTCTGTGTGTTGCTAGGTGTTGGCCTCCACAATTGGTGCACTTTTCTATCTCTGTCGATGCCATGTGTTCATTTTCTGTCCTCACATTATCCTTCCTCATCCTTTGATCATTTTCCAGCTAATGTTCCATTTCAGTGTGTCCTCTTGCACAGATTCTGCATTTTGCAGGGTATCTGCACTTTGATATGTGATGTCTGAAAGCTCAGCACTTACTACATTGCAGTACTGGTGGTCTGTCTGCATGATGTACTATCTCACAGAACTTCATGTACATGGCAAAGTATCTAGTTTCTACAAGGATCCTTGCCATCATCTTCCTTTGCAAAGTCTAGTACTATTGAGGAGTAGTCTTTCTGTCACAAATCTGTTCTTGGCTTGCATCCACCTTGGCTTGCCCATTAGCTTTACTTTTAATATTACCAGATTGAACCTTTCAATTTCCTCCAGAAGTTCTTCAGACATGTGCAGGTCATTTTTGCCATCTCTCCCTGTCCATATCCCATTTATTCTGACTTTGAATCTCCTGTTATCCATGATCATCTTGATGGTGTGGGCTGGCACCCCAAAAATGTCCATGAATTTGCTCACATGCTGTCTTAATTCTTTGCCTTTCTGGTCTTTGTGTAACATGATGATAAGGTTTTGATTGTAGTTGTAGTGTGTGGAGGCGATGCACAGATGCTTTGCATTTGGTGATCATGTAAGGCAGTCATTTATGAGATTGACTACTCTGTGAGGGTTCAGGAGGTTGGCATCTATCTTTTCTCCCCTTGGGATGACTATGAAGTGTGCTGGGTGGTATTGGTCTTTTGGTGAGTGGGGTATAGTCTTTGGAACCTGTGTTGTGGGTTTGGGTTGTGCTGGGCTAGCTTTGGTTGGTCTATACACTGGTCCTGTGGCTATGACCATCTCTTCCCTTTGAACTTCTAAAGGTCCTCTCTGAGTCTCTCCATTTGCTGTCAATTTGGCTTCCTGACATGCCACTAAGGTATTTACTGCTTTGACAAGATCTTTGACCATCAAACATAGCTCTGCAGTTTCCTGTAGTGCATGCAAGGAATCAGCATTATCATCTTTGTAGTGTTTCTCACCTGCTGCAATGAGTTTGGGCAGGAACTTTCTCACTACCTCATATGCTGCATCCATTGCTCATTGTCTCCACATGTGGTGGTCTGAAAATTGTTGTAGTTTTCATTGCAAGTTTTTGAGTTGGCTGATCACTACCACTCCTGTCTCAGCAGCCATGTGCCTCTCCTCCATTTCTGCATTTTCTAACATGTCCATTGGCGCTTCCATGTGTTTCTTGGGTTGCATCAGCATCATTGGTTCATAGTCTGCTTGGGCGGTCATGTCTGTGTCGTGTTGTTTCTGTCTGCCTAGTACTGGTCTTATGGGCGAGATGTTCATTTAATTTGCTCCCATGGTGCCTCTTGGCCTCCCTCTATATTGGTTTCTAGTACTCTCACTGTACATTTGCATTGCACAGTCTGTCCTCCTCCTTCTTGACCATGGGAATTTTGCAGTCAGTCATGGTATCAGATTGCTAGGGGGAAAAAAAATCTTTCAAGATTGATGCATGTGCATGAAGTTATCAGCTATATTAAATTAAACAATGTAAAAACATGGTAGAAATAATTTAATTGATTTCAAAACTGTCAAAAATCATAGAAAAACATTGTATCCAAACCTAAAATGTTATTTCAATGGTATTTGCAAATGAAGAACAAAAATATAATGTTTATTCATTGTTCTGACATTGTGGAGAACAATGAACAAACATTCACTGAAATAACATTCTAGATTTGGCTACAAATTTTTTTCTATAGTTTTGACAGATACATTCAAATAAAATTTTGAAATGAATTAGATTATTTTTACCATGTTTGTTTATACATTGTTCTGCCAAAGAACATCCTGCACCCAGTGACTTGACTGGTTAGGCTAACCAGCAAAGCACTGGGACTGGAAGATGGAAGCAGAGATGGGTATGTCATGGGAAGCTCCTCTAGATCTTGAGAAGATATAAATAATGAAGATAAAGAGAGGTAAAAGAATAAGGTAAGGTTCATAAGATCCAATTATTCACACCTCTGCCCCTCTATTTGGCAGTCCTGTAGGATCATAGTCCTTTCATTCAACAGATGCTCATAATATCTTTTCCCATCTTACTTATGTCACATTAGCTGTTGTCTCAATTTGGAAGCTACTAATACATGCAGAGTCCACCAATATACAGTAACTTCAAGATATTTAACAATGCTGACAGATTTGACTTTATCTTATCAGATCTTACTTAAAAGAACAGTAACATCTCTACTATTGGTGCTCTTCTTCTTAGTACCTTTACTCTTGTCATCTTTGTTGTTTCTTGCCTTCTGCTAAGCATCTGCTGCTAGTGACTCATGTTTGTTTTTTGCATTTGTAATATTGCTAATACTTTCTGTTTAGTATATTAGCATGTTGGTGCCTCTGTGCCTCTTCTCTGAATGTTAACAGCCAACACCAGTTGTTGCAACCATTAACAATCCCTTCACTCATATACTTACTTGTTCCCCCCATTAATAATTGCTTTAGCCTGATGTGCTATGGGGAACTTGCTTGCAACCTCACCAAGTATAAGCTACTAATGACCCTTCTCTAGTATTCCTGGTTGGTTGTTTCCTGCATAGCAGCTAGGACTAAAAGTAACACATTAATGTCATGTGATTTTCTTTGATTTTTTTTTTTTTGGCTCTTACATGTTTTCAAAAAAGTCAAAGAAATATGATAATATTTTTGAGAGAAACACATAAAGACACATGAAACATTGAATTAAAGGTGAGAAACATGATTTGTATCTATAATATGTTTCTTGAGAAAAATTCAAAGAAAAAGCATTTTATTTTTTCCAGAATACATTATATAAAAACAAATCATTTTAATTGATGATTTTTTTAATTTATTAAATAATTTTTACTTGAGAAAAACATGTTAGAAATGACATAACATGTTTTTAATTGATGTTTCTCAAGAAACATACACAATTTCCTGAAGTGCTAGTACTTCTGGCTACCCATCTAGTGCAACAATTCAATTATACACCATTAGCATCCATTCTTGCAATTAGTCAAGTTGAGAACCATATGCATCTCTGCATTGCAAAGCAAGATCATAATAAAACAGCCATTACATTTTCACCTTCAGAACCTATTTTGGCAGAGGGTGCCTATCATGCCACAATCCAAAACTAGGTTTGAACTTTTTCTACAAATGCCTCAAGGCTCAAGTCTTGAAAAGGGTGATCATGGCAAGATAGTAATCCTGCTGCTGCACTTAGAGGCATGCAACAGTGACCTTGAGTAAGAAAAGAAACATTAAGTTAGTTGACTTCACTCAAGCTTTATTATGTTCAGACTCTGCAGGTGGTGAAGATGCCAGAAATGACAGCAAAAGCATTGTTGACCAAGAAAAATGCTTGTCAATTGTAAAAGTAAATTTCCAGACATTCTCAAAGGATCACCAACTTGTTTGTATGTCTTGGAGGTTAATATTAAAACTCACTTTGAGCATGCAGAATTGCATTTAAATCATTTTATATGTGTACAGGATCAGGTTGCAATTGCCATGTGTGTGATGCAGCATAATTATAGGTCATGCAGTAGAATCTTGACAAATTATATCACTCTAATGTCTGAATTGAGAATCTGAGGTTTGAGCTGAAGTTTGAGATGAAAAGGCACATATATTTAGTGAATGTAAGCATCTTATAAGTCATTACAAACCTGAAGTTTGAGATGAAAAGGCACCTCAAACCTCAGTGTTAAGTCCTAATTTATACTCCTATTTGAGTGAGACAGGGTGTGGAGTTGATGTCTTGCAATGAGGTAATCTGACAAATAATTCAAGAGGGATGTACTTCATGATGAGACTATGACAGTTGTCATAAATCATTTGGCAATTCTGAGACTTTCTTTGTCACTCCCATTCAATAATGTAATGACCATATGACTATTTCTAAAGCACTTTGACACTTATTGAAAGTTTCCCAAGGTAAAGCCTTCATCAATATGTCCACAATCATATCCTTCATAGATACATATTGCAATTTAATGTTTTGATGGGAAATGTCATTGTATATGAAGTGATATTCAATGTTGATATGCTTGGCCTAAGAGTGAGAAACAGGATTGTTAGACAAAGCTATATTGCCAGTACTATCTGAACATATAATAGTAGTGGTTTGTTGGGGGAAGTCAAGTTCTTGTAGGATTGTTTGGAGCCAGATAGCCTCACATGTAGTGTTGGATGAAGCAATGTATTTGACTTCAATAGTGAACATTGCCACAATGGGTTGTTTTTTTGAAGACTAGGAGATGGTGCTTCCATTTACATTGAAACACCATCTGCTTGTTGATTATCAAGATTCCCAGCCCAGCTTCAGTTGCTCCATCAAACTACTGTCATCCCTTCATCTTTTGGTCCCCCAAGTCATAGCAAAAGTTCTTTTGTTCCTTTAAGATATCTCAGTATCCTTTTACATGTTGATAAATGTGATATCCTAGGGTTATTTGCAAATTGTGCAACTAGCTCAACTGCAAATTGTATGTTGGGGTGAGTTTGAGTCATGTACAGGAGTGATCTGACAAGAGAGATATAATGTATCCCTCTAGAATATTTGATATATTCTTCCAGTTCATATTGATTACAGGTTGCTTGTACTTGGGAGAGATGGTGATTTGTGGCAATAGGTGTTGAAACTGGCAAACAGGATGTCATCTCAAATTGGTTTAAAATTGAATTGATGTATGAAGCTTGATTAAGATAAATGTACTGACTGGAGTGATCTTGTAGAACCCAAATACCTAGCACAAAGCAAATTTTGCCCCAGTCTGTAATGTCAAAATTATCAGATACTTTGTTCTTAAATGAGATAATTTCTTCAATATCTTTTCTTTTTTTCTGGCAATTATCATGTTGTTGACATACACCAAGATAGATAAGATAATTTTTCCTTTGGATTGGAGGACATAAATGCAATCATTGGATTGGATTTGTTTAAAGCCATATTTGGTCAGGACATCATGTAGTTGTTCTTTCCATTTTCTACCAGCTTGCTTTAATCTATACAAAGCTTTTAGGAGTCTCTAATATTTTCCTTTCCCAATCCCTTCAGAAGCTCTCATGAATATTTTTTCATCAAGGGATCCTTCAGGGTATGCTCTGATCACATCAATCTGATGGATTTCTAAATCAAGAGTGGCAGCAATGGTGAGAAAGATTTGAAGCAATGTAAATTTTGCAACTGACAAGAACATTTTGTCATAGTCAAGGCCCAGGATTTGTGAAAATCCTTGTGTGACAATACAAGCTTTGAACTTTGAATGTCTTCCTTGCTCATCAAGCTTCTCTTCTAGGACAACTTTACTTCCAACTGCCTTTTTCCTTTGAGTAATTCATCAATTTCTTCAAACACACCTTTATGGATAAGTTGATCATATCCTTATTGCATCTCTCCATTCATTTGCTTGTGGACTTTTAAGAGCTTCATTCATTGATGGACTGTTTATAGTAACAAGAGCCACATAACAAGTCAATTTGTTGTCATCTTGATGAAATTGGATGAGTAGTTGTCATTCACATGTAGAGGGATTATGTTTGGCAAGATCTTCCCATTTGCTGATTTTTTTGCAGAGCAATGGTGATACAACCCAGTAAGCACTGACTGCGCAATAAAAATATAGACCCACAACTGCTATCACAGTTCCCTTAATGACAATGACCATTACCAACAATTGCATTAACAACTGCATTGACTTTGGACAATCTAGCCTCTCACAGCTCCCACTTGGCAACCAACAATTGATCATAGCCACGGTCCTATTCAACAGCCTACTGATCATGGTTTGTTTTCTTTTATTTTTCTATCCAGTAGCCTAGTGGCCTCTGTTGTCTGTTATCACATGCAACCACTACACTTACTATTACTTACTGGTTTCTCCTTTTGTTATATCCTACATACCTATAAATACTGCCCTGCCAGTAGCCAAAACATAACAGAATTAGACCAGAGTCTAGTCACTGCTTCAGACCATGCTTCATATCTCTTTTTGCCCTCATTTTGCTAATGGTTGATTTGGGTTTACCTAGTTCAGTCTCCTCTCTCCTTCTTTGTCTTCAGGCTTAACAGCATTGTTAATTCTGACTCTTGTTTGTCTTCATTAAATGCTATTTTGGGCATCCTAGTTTCATCTTTGTTAAGTGCCATTCAGGCACCTTAGTTTTGACCTTGTTAACACCAGCACTTATGGCTAGTAACTCATATATTTTTGTTAAACTCATGCTCTACCCCTTAACAATCTTCTTAGTCTTTGATTTTACAGATCTCATCTCATGCTATAAACCTGTAGCAATACTAACAGTAGCACCATTAAGCCATCCCCTATTTACCACTATCTCCCTACCAATTCCAACTACCTCTCCTTAACAGATTTCTGGGACCTTGCTGACTCCTTTCACAATAACATAACACTACTATTTGCTAGCTCCCCTATCTGGCTGGTCTTGTTGATTGTTTCCTGCATGGCAGCTAGGCAGCACATCAACAGGCAGTTCTAATGCTACAGTATTTTCAGGAGTTGTGGGTCATGTCAGATATAGAAAATTGCCCCTGTAAGTATTTTTAATGCTCAGTTTGTTTACATGCAATCCATCTGATATTTTGCTAGTATTACCAGTTTCAGATTTGGAAGATGGTATTGCAGAGATATGACTCAGTGAGTTATCTTTGTTATGTATTGCATTGTTGACCATATGATTAATTTCCTCTAGTTATGATCATGTCAGGCCTGCTTCTATGTGAGCTAACTCACTGGGAGTTTTGTCTTTGTGGAACTTCACTCTCTCAAAGCAATAATCTTTCCATTCTCAAGATCCTTGAGCCTGTATTCTTTAGTTTTGTTGAACCACCAGCCCAGCATCTATACATGTACAGCTTGCAATTTGAGCTTTCCATTACACACCTCTTTAGGTACATGCATCCAACCTAGTGAGCCAAAAATTTGTAGGTGCAAATAAATCAGGTTCTTGCTTTGAATCAAACCACTCTGTATATGGGATTTTCCCTTGCAGAGTGGAAGTTGGCATAATTGATTGGACATATATGGCATACATAAATGCCTCACCCCAGTAGTGCAGATCCATGTTTGCACCATGCAACATGCATCTTGTCATTTTGAGAAATATAGCTATAGCTCTTTCAGCTATACCATTTTGCTGGGGTCAATAGGGGTTCATTGTCTTGTGTATGATCCCATTTCTCTTGCAGAATGCTTCCATTACAGAGTTTACAAATTAAGTACCATTATCCATGCAAGTTCTCTTAACAAATTTCCTGGACTGACATTTGTATTGTGTAACAACCTTGCCTACCACATCGTTGACCTCACTCTTTGTCTTAAGAAGTCATCCAATAGGGTATTGTTGACTAACTTTGACAATAACCATGGCATAACAATAACTGTCCCATGTGGGGATGAACATTGGGCCAGCAATATCCATCACAAGGAGCTCATTTTGTCATAATGAGTATTGCTGACTTGTGGGAGAGGGGGTCTGATTGATTTTCCTTGAACACAACCACTACAGAGATGATCAAATTTGCAAGGGGATTCAATGTTGAGTCTGGTAATGAGTCTCTTGTCTACCATCATCTTAATGGTTCATGGACTGATATGACTAAGTTGACAATGCCACAGATGCATCATTGATTTGTTTGCCATATAAGCAACTTGATAGTTATTCTGGTAACTGTGGCACCTCCACATTGGAGAAGGCCAAGACTAATTAAATTTGCTCCAAGACTCAGGATATATAAAACTTATGCAATGTTATGTTGTTGATTCCTGATGGTATGCTTATTTTGAATTCAATGGATCCAATGCCCTCAATGGGTAATTGACTCAAACTGCCGACCAAAATGTTTTGGTCAATCACTTCCCAATAATTTGTAAAATATGATTTATCTGAAATCATATGACAGGATGCAGTGTTATGAAGCAACAAACTGGCAGGCATTTCTCTGCTAGTAGTCATAAGGACAGTACCAACTTTATGAGCTGATGTGCTTGCTTTAGAAATGGAGATATGGGCATTTCCAATTGTCCTTTCAGAATTGGGTTTTGTGCATTTTGAGCTCCAATGGCCCTTTTTGCTGTAATTGTAACAAATGTCTTCCGATTTTGGTTCATGACACTTTTGATTAGCTTTTGTTGATTTGGAGTTACTTTTACTCCAACTGAATTTGTTACCAACTTTTGAAATGAAAGTGACCATCTTTGCAGAGGTGCAATTCTCATGAGATTTTTGTTTGTACATGAGCAATAATTCAGTCAAAACATCTTCAATTTTGAGTGCTTTTCCTCATTGAAGTAAGCTCTGTTTAATGACTCCCCAAGCAGGCAAATCAGGTAACAACATCAATATAGCATTTATTATGGTTTGATCGTTAACATTATGATCTGCTTCAAGGAAGCATTGATGTATGCCATAGTAGAATGTGATGTGGTTGGAGATGGGTGAATGACCATCCCACCTTTTTGCAAAGAATTCTTGATAGTAATAGTGGACATTCATGCCACTATACTGTTCAACAAAATTGGTACATAACTGTTTCCAGACAGTCATCAAATGTTTGCAATGAACAATGGATTCATGCTGAGCATATTCTACAGTGTTTTGGATTAATCCCATGGCTGCGTCATCCTTATTGAGCCAGTGATTATATTTTTTTGCAGGACTTTTCCCAAGCAATATACTCCTTGGATTGAAGTACGACGATTAACTCTTGACCATCCTTTTGGACTTTAACCAAAGATCTGTCCTTGCCAGGGCAGGCAGATGTCATGAGTTTGGGGTCATCAGAGGGGGGTTTGACAGGGCATATCTCGTGCCTAGACACTATGCCCCAAAGAGACTTGGATTGCAACATGGCCTTCATATTATCAGACCATATGTGATAATTTGTCCCATCGAGCTTCACGAACTGTAAGGTTTCGGAAGTTGATTCATTGTAATCGGGGCCGGGGCCCATAACCTGATGCAGCATAATTATAGGTTTACGCAGTAGAATCTTGACAAATTATATCACTCTAATGTCCGAACTGAGAATCTGAGGTTTGAGCTGAAGTTTGAGATGAAAAGGCACATATATTTAGTGAATGTAAGCATCTTATAAGTCATTACAAACCTGAAGTTTGAGATGTAAAGGCACCTCAAACCTCAGTGTTAAGTCCTAATTTATACTCCTATTCAAGTGAGACGAGGTGTGGAGTCAATGTCTCGCAATGAAGTAATCTGACAAATAATTCAAGAGGGATGTACTTCATGATGAGACTATGACGGTTGTCATAGGTCATTTGGCGATTCCGAGACTTTCTTCGTCAGTGGGTCATGATGTAGTGGATGTGGTTATCCCCTTTGTCACCGACGCTGCATATGGTTTCCTTGATTCCCCGCCGTCAAGTCGTCCATGAGCGAAGTTGGTATCGTTTCCTCATATTTCGTTAAAAATTGTAGTATTCAGGGGTCTCCCTGCTATTACCATCTTCTTAAACACACAACTGCTTACCTGAGGGCTGATGATGAGTTCGAATTCACATCTACCCCCACTGGTTGTGAACGAATCTACTCCGAGATTACTGGACCCCGGCTCACTCGCCGAATTGTTGTGAGAACTCCGCAGGCTTCGGGCGTGTTACTAGGCTTCCAGAAATGTGCTCAGGCTCCGAAATTCTCAATGCGAGCGTCCCTAGAGCCTCAGCAGAAAATGAAAAAACCTCAGCACGGCTACTACACGACAATTCTCGGTGCTCCAAGCAACTGTACCAGTGTTTTTCGGGCTCTTGAAGGCCCAAGTATCTATTGCTGGCGCCCTTACCTGGCAGTGAGGAGTCGAATATTTTGTACGAGAGGAAAAGAAAGTTTGGGTTGGTCTTGGTAGCAAAACTGAGTCTTCGAGAAGCTTGAGAAGGCTACGGAAACTATACGAGCGGAAAAATGTTCTGTTTGGGGTAAGACAACCTATGCAACGCCAGATACGTAGCGGTCACATGTAAGTTTCCTGTCCTTCTCCATTGGTTATTGACACTGACAGGCTTGTATTGACTCATCATCAGAACGTCATCAGAACGCATATGGATGCTTCTATCACATGCTGATTTAAATTGATGGAAGTATCTTCGCCATCTGAGATGAATCAACCGTATCAAGTTATTAGCACATGTTTTGTTCAGGCATATCATAATCAGTAGCAGAGCTTGTCGTTGAATTTCAGAGATTCCTCCGCGAACAAGAATATCTGAGTCCCCGAGGTACCCTTCAGACATTATGCTAGCATTCAAAAAACATCGGCCCTTTGAAAGTTCCATTGATGCCTCACGCTCACGCCTGGCGTTGGTATCTTTGATTTGAGCTGGCAAGTTGTGGCGCTCATATATACTTGACTGTGCCCTCGAGCCCAGCTACATTAGAGCTGCAGGGTATTCGGAGGATACACGGATACATATTGACCAATGTTGTGACACAAAATGTCTGAAAACCTTGACCATCGTGACCGGCCTCCATTTTCGTTTTATCTTGGCACTTCTCTTGAATTCCTCATTATCGAGTGGGGACAATACGGCCGTCCATGATGGCCTAATTACTCAGCGCGATATTTTTTGGAACTCCATTCACACTTGAGTCCGCTTACCTCTTCGGTTCTAATGAGAGCCCACATGGGCTTATCTGGTTATTTTTATCTCCTATAAATATGACGTTAGGATTCAAAATATATGCCCACGGCCCTACGACCGTTATCTGTCCATGGATTCCAAGCCAGAAACGAGCGAGAAGGGCTCCCCTCAGACAACCTCCTCCCCAGATGTCTTCGGCGAGGAAAAGTATGTGCAGCCGCTCCCTTCGGACACCATCTTTGAAGAATACCTCCACTATGCCGCCATACAGCGGCGCCTTGAGGACGGTCATCAAGAAAGCGATGTTCCAGAAAAAAGGAGCTGGATGGCCAAATTTTTTAAGGATGTCAACATCGATGCCAATGTGCGCGATACCAGGGATCTCAGCGTTATTGAAGACTCAGAGCGAATCAATGCAATGCGAGCAATGAGGACAGCTTCCTGGCTCTCTGTCTTTTACCTGATCACGACAGATATTCTCGGACCCTTCAATGCCCCATTTGCAATCTCTCAGGTCGGCTGGGTCCCAGGTCTGTAGTTGTTGTAACTTCGCGATCCGTGGATCTAATCTGACCATAATCGGTAGGTGTTGTGTTGTACTGTGTTAGTCAGTCGATATCAATTTGTTGCCAAGTCATAAGATACCTCTGCTAAAGTATTCTAGTGGGTCTGGCGGCATTGTACTGCGGATTGATCTTGTGGCGCCTCTTCATTCGATTGGATTCGCAGAAATACCCTCTCAGGACTTATGCAGACATAGCTGAACGTCTCCTAGGGAGAAGTGCCCGCCATGTGTGTACAGTTCTGCAGACAATCCAGCTCATCGTCAACGTAAGTATTGCCTTCATCTTCCGCGTATATTTCGACACATATATCATACTAGGTCGGAACCATTTGTTTAGGCAATGGCCAAGCTCTTTCTCAGATGAGCAAAAACCGCGTATGTACATGGTCAACGTGTGCATCCAGTGTCACTGTTCACACTAAGAATGTAGCTTTGCTTCTCGGTATGTATCGTGGTTTGGGCGCTCGCGGGCATGATTGTCGGTCAAATACGTACTCTCAAGGTAATTAACAGGTCAATGATACTACACCAGAATTTACAGGATTGGTCACAGAGTTACGGATGGCTGGCTAATAGTGCCGTGTGGTAGGCTTTACATTGATGACTCTTCCTCTGAGGAATGTCTTATTCCTGATGTAGGATCAACTTGCTCATTATTTTCATTTCCATGGGCGTTGCCGCACATAGTCCTCCTAACTTTGAAGCGGCCCTCAGATCTTTCGGTACCCCACAAGGTCCTGTCGTAACTCATGCTTTCGAACCGTTACCATTGAACGACAAGGTACGTTGACTTGATACTTTATGAAGATACGGATGAAGAACAGTAACACAGGTGAACGGTATAATGAACATGGTCAGACCTTTCGAAAAAGTTGATGTTTGCAGACTTTTACTTTGTTCCCTCGTAGGTTTTTGCTTATGGTGGTGCTATGATCTTTCCTGAGATGGTGAGCCAATCTGTTCCTCAACCACAACAAAACTTATGTCGCTACAAAGATGGCTGAAATGAGGCGTCCGATGGACTTTTGGAAAGGAATGGTGGTGTATCCATATTTTCAAGGTGCTGATCACGGCTGATTTGTGTAGGTGATGGCCCAAGCACTGATTTTTTCGGCCTATCTGCTCTATGGAGCATTTATCTATGTGAGTTGCCACCTTTAGAACTTATGCCTTCATGCACTTCTCACCAATCATCTCAGGCTTTCCAAGGCCAGTTCACCATTGCTCTTGCCTACCAAGGTCTTAGTATATTTGCCTGGCAAACTGTCTGTAAGTTATCATTCTTTACTCACCGCATGCATCATGAGAACATCTGCATCAGGCAATGCCCTGTCCCTCGTAACAGGACTTATTGCTGCAGGATTATACGGGAACATTGGTATCAGTTGAGTAGCTTCAGAACTCAGTTGTGCAATGCTTTGCTCATTGCTATCAGAGGTCATATATATCAACATCGTGGAAGGTTGGTTCAATGGTCCTCGTCTAATGTCCCGAACCGGCCGATTCTTGTGGACTCGTAAGTGGACAGAAATCACAGGGTCTTTCTTTGCTGATCTTGCTCAGCCATGGTCTTATGCTACTGGGCATTAGGTCAGTTTGTTCCAAGCTTCCTAATGAAATTGTGTTTATCGACCGATTACTGTCTTGAGCTTTCGTAATTGGTTCTGCCATCCCTCAGATCCAAACAATTTCAGCACTCATAGCGGCAGTGGCGATCATGCAATTTAGTTACTCCTTCCCGTTGCTCTTGAGGGTCGCGTACGATGTTAAGACTGACGCGATGGTTGAAGACAATGTATATGTTCCCGGGCAAGGGACCAGTGGACGCATTGATACTTGGCGTCATTGGTCTCGTTGGCGTCGAGTAAATCATCCAGAAATCTCCAACTTCGCAGTTCATTGATCTTATCTTCAGGGCATATTTACAGGAAGGTGGTATTTCAAACTCTTCAACTTTCTTACTGGTGTCGCGGCGCTCGCAATGGCCTGTTTAGGTATGTCTAGTGTGTGATATATTTTAGAGAGCCATTGCTTATGATATGTAAGGTATGTGGGGCGCTGGTAAAACTATCCAGACAACGTTTGCACATGCCAACGCTGCTACATCTTTTGGATGTCAACCTCCTGTTTAACTTATGACATCTTCCTCCATTGTTCGTCATATTTGTATCGTTTACTGGTTTTCGGCCTACAATCGAGCAACCATTAAAAGTGAATTCAGAAGTGGGCATTGTGGGCAAATGACATCGACAAAAATAATATGATATTGCCAAAATTGATCAAATAAACAATTACAGTACAATATCTCGTAATGCGTAATCTCATAGTACATAAATCTTACAATGCATGGCATTGTGGGTGGAACCAAGCTATCTGATGTAAAATGCATAATGCATAGCCTCACAACTCAAATATGCAGTATGGCAGGTCTAGATTTAAGCATGTTCACGAGGTCATTTCAACTAGTTTTGCCTGTCTTATGCATTTTTAGTGTGTTTTTATATGAAAATCAGAATCAATTAACTAAAATTAAGTGTCCAGTTCTCTCAGAATGCCTGAATCTCCTTGCTGGCTGGAAGTTCTATATCGGAGAGGCAGATCATCTCCTTTAAAATTCAGATGTGCATTGGTATGTACAAAATCATATATGTAAGGGGACGATCGCATTCCGCGGTCTCTGATTCTAGTTCCGGCTTAGTCATACATATTACACTTCTCTAGTTTATGGACTGACTGCCGGGGCCCAGCCCCTGCTCCCTCTCATTATCATTAGTCAGCTTGGCTCAGTCATCAGACTTTTACTCTCCTTTGATGTATTGATTGATATTCTTGCTTACATACCAGAGCCCACTTATCACATATAGCATTAGTCATAGCATAGCCACCAATGTAGTATATAAAGCTGATCTGCAGGATAGAATATCCTCAGATTGATCAATAGCAGTTTCTACAGGCCTGTCCATTGAACGACTGTAAGCTCATTAGTGTCATCTTTGCTTGCTTGTGCCATCTCTCTGTGCCCTGCTTGCCTGCCACTGCTGCTTGCTGGTTTTATCACTCACTTGTTGTTGCCCTTGCTCATCCTGACCCCTGATCCTGGCCTTGCCTTGTGAGGAGTATCCCACAATGCATGCATTCCCTTACAGGTTGATCAATCTCTTCATTGCCCACCCCTCTAGCCCACAACTCCCAATTTACCCCCTACCTAGTTTGGGATAACCCAGCTAGTTTATTAGTCTTCCTCTATGTTGAAAGACTCACGATTGTTGGACCCCTCTATTCTGTTTAACCCTGTCCCACCTTCTGGCAGTGCCACACCCCTGGTGAACCTTGGAGATCCTTGGGCTATGCCTCACTGGACCACCGATTGGTATTCTACTATGCAGCAGTTACAGCTGTCTCTTTCTGCCATCGAGCACAGGCTAGCAGCACTGGAATCTGGACATGTTGTTGCTGGTGTTTGAACTGCTGAAAAGCAAAGTATGGTGCCTCCAGCTCCCTCTGCCTGTCCTCCCCCTGCCTCAACATAAAAATCCCCTACCATGCCCCCCTCTCATATTCCTTGATGGGTAGTGCACCCTAACTCTAATGCTCCCCTGGCCATCCCCCAAGCTTGGGACTTGCCTCCTATGGATGGAAAGACCCCTCACTACAAATGCGCGCTCGAGCTTCCCAACTCTCTTGTTGCCCACATCATTGGTCATCAGGGGTGGGGCCTTAAACAAGCCCACAACATCTCTGGCTCTTGGCTGGCCACCTTTTTGGTTGGCCTGGCTGGGAACAGTGGTTGCTGGTTCATCACTATCAGGGGCACTGATCAGCAAATTGGTGAGGCCCTCATGGTCTTTAAAAAGCATATCGCTAAGCAGCATGTACACATACCTCATAAGCAGCATGCAGGCAATGCTGCGGCAGCAGTTGCTGTGCCAGCCCCTTCTCAGAACAATGAAAAGTCCACCCCTATGCCTCCTATCCAACCCTTGCAACTTCCTCCTCCTTCTAGGTTGCCCATGCTGGACTTCTTGGACTTTGATCTGACCCCAGCTCCTGTTGCTACCATGGCTCCAACTCCCGCTGCTGCCCCCTCTACCTGGACTTCTATGAAGTAGAAACAGTATGACTTCTTTATGCTCTGCAATGATTGTTGATGAGGCAGAATAGACGTTGACTTCAAGCCCAGCAATAGCTAGAGTCTCCTTGGTAAGTGACATGATAGGCAAAAACCAAGCCATAACTCTGGGAAAAACTGCATGAGAAGGTGTGTGAAAAGGTGCTATGTGGGTCCATGCTCCTCACTTCACAGACTCCAATGTTGGTTGTGCCACCAATGCCAGCTGACATTCCTCAGGCTCCCTCTATCCTGGCCCCTGACAGGTCACCCATGATGATCTTCTATGCCACCAGACATTATTCCTTGTTGGACTCTAGTGCCACAGCTTCTGGTAGTAGATCTGGGGGTGCCCTTTGTGGTGCTCCTCATAAAACCACTTGTTGCTCCCACCCTTATTGTGGAAGGTAGACACTGTTCATTGGGTCAATGAACCTTGAGGGGAGGGATGTAAGGGGATAATTGCATTTCGCAGTCTCCAATTCTAGTTCTGGCTTAGTCATACATATTACACTTCTCTAGTTTATGGATCGACTGCCAGGGCCTGGCCCCTGCCCCCTCTCATCATCATTAGTCAGCTTGGCTGAGTCATCAGACTTTTACTCTCCTTTGATGTATTGATTGACATTCTTGCTTACATACCAGAGCCCACTTATCACATATAGCATTAGTCATAGCATAGCCACTGATGTAGTATATAAAGCTGATTTACAGGATAGAATATCCTCAGATCGATCAATAGCAGTTTCTACAGGCCTATCCATTGAATGACTGTAAGCTTGTTAGTGTCATCTTTGCTTGCTTGTGCCGTCTTCTCTGTGTCTCACTTGCCCGCCGCTGCTGCTTGCTGGTTTTATTGCTCACTTGTTGTCGTCCTCGCTTGCTCCAACCTCTGATCCCGGCCTTGCCTTGTGAGAAGTATCCCACAACACACATGTTTCCTTACAATATACACTGTTTATAATAAAGGATATTGCTCCCATATTGGCAAGATAGGTAATCTGCTTCTTTATTGAGTTCCTCTTTGACATATATAATGTCAAAATCAAACTTTTATGTAAGATTCATCCATTGTCATTGATGTAGAGATTGGTGTACTTGACCTTCAAAAAACTCAAGAACTTTGAGATTTGTAAGAATATGAATCTTATTTGTCGGGTGGTAAGGAGTTTCTGATAACCTAATCCCTAGTAAACCTATCTGTGTCCAGAATGAATTGAGCAAGGCAGACAGCAGCATTTGTGGAAGTGGCCACTGCAATACATGGCATAACTTCAATGTAAGATTTATCCAGCACCTGATCTCAAACTCTGAAAAATGGCACTTTCACCACATTGTATCTTTTTGACTTGACTTTGTCTATAATAGGACCAACTTATTTTTGTCCACTACCAACTCTGGAACCTCACCACTTACCCCCAGCCTTGCCATGCCCTAAATGTGCCCCTCCTCTACCCTAGTGACTTAGCCATCAGGCTGCATATCACTGGATCACCAGGTACCAGTGTAACAAGGAGGCTTGTTATACAGAATATTAATTATTATTTTCATTATTTACTGTTATTTACACTGGATGTATAATCATGAGGTTACAATTATGTAACCTCAACAGCTTTTTATTGCACTCTGTTGGCAGATCTGATAGACAGGTTCTGATTATAGTACTGTGTGTGAATGGCTAAGTAATAAACTTGTTACATTTTTTTAGGTCAACTTGCATTGACTCTTGCCTTCAGCAAAGCAGACAAACTTCAACCAGGAAGTTCTCATCATCAGTGATTGAATCATAATGTTATTACACTAGCTCAAAAAACTGCTTCAATGTTTGGCCTTTTTAGAAAGATTCACATGGTGTGCAACAATTACCTAAGCAAAAAATCGTAGAAGCTCACATGACATACAACTGCATCCTGGCTTCATAATGATGTATAGATCATGTGATTTGGACAAGAACTCGCTTATTAATAAATCAAACAAAATATTCAATCATATTGTTTTCTCCTTCATGCTTGACAGTTAGTGTAGTGATGCAGTCAGATAGTGGTTCTCCTGGAATTTTCCACACATATACCTTCCTATCTGATCCAATCCAATTGATCTTTGTCTCATCACTCCACAAAACTCTTTTCCAATCCTCCACTGTCCAGTTTTCATGATACTAAGCAAACTTGAGGCTGGTTTACATGATGAGCAGCCTTGAGCATGAGAACTTTCTTCTTTGTTGCTGAGCAAAAACCTGCCTCCTTCAATGCATTCCTGACTGTCTGAGGATTGACAGGACTGGAGATGACAGAATTAATGAACTGTGTAGCTTGAACAGCATTATTCAGCTTCCCAGTAATAATTTGACAAATAATAGACTGTTTGTCACATGCTGTAAGCTTGGAAGGATGACCTCCAGGATGATTCTCTTTGTTGCTCTCCAGTTCTTTGCTGATCCTCCCCACAATGCCCTTTCCCAGGCCAGTTTTTGCTTGGATTTGATGGTGAGAATACACCTCATTAAGGAGAGAAGCAACAGAAGAGCAATTGGCAGCAGAAACAGGTTGCATGATGGTGGTAGAGTGTTAAGAAGGTAATTGATTGAAGTTGAACATGTCAAATTAGTACAAACAAGGTCACATGACATTGTTTATACTTCTCACAAGGTGTTTCCATCTTCTACCATTGAAAATTATTGTAAAAATATGAAAATTAAAGTGAGTCAAAAAACTGCCCCAATAATTAAATATTTTGTTTAATTTATTAATAAGCAAGTTCTTGTCCAAATCACATGATCTATACATCATTATGAAGCCAGGATGCAGTTGTATATCATGTGAGCTTCTACACTTTTTTGCTTAGGTAATTGTTGCACACCATGTGAATCTTTCCAAAAAGGCCAAACATTGGGGCAGTTTTTTGAGCCAGTGTATTATAGGACCACATATTGAGTGGCATATTCCTTTTTCTGGTTATTGTTGTTGATGACACAGTCCACTAAGAGATATTCAAGCTTGCAGAACTGTACAAGCTCTTGAGAGCAACTCTCATCCCATTTAGGTGTGGTAAAGTTATTATGAGGTAGCATATAGTGGGAAAGATGAGCATCACCCATGGTGGTAGTGTTTACAGGTGTTGGTAAGGGTGTCATGGATTGAACTGGGGAATAGGGATTGGGGATTAACAGCAGTAGAGGTGTGTCAAGGAAGTTGTTGATGTGATGGCCTGAGAAGTTCTCTAAGAATTTGGTAATGTCAAGAAGTTCCCTAGCAGTAGCAAGTTCCTCTTCAAGGTTACATAGCAGAGTTGTTAAAGGTGTTAATGGTGACAGTGAGGGAATGTCAAAAGGAATAATGGGTAGCAATGATTTGGTAACAAGGCATAAGTGGTTTTTAGCCTGGAGGCGAGTTTCCAGTGAAATTTTGCTCTAAAACAACCCCTTGCAATGGGCTCCAAAATGATGTGCTGCTTTGTTGCCTAGCTGCCATGCAGGGAACAACCAACAAGAACAGCCAGATGGGTAGCTAGCAATTAGTAGTGTTAGGTGTGTGTGTGAGGAGTCAAGCAAAGTCCCAGAAACATGTTAAGATATGAAGTTGGAGTCAGTAAGGAGATAGCAGTGGATGGGTTAGCAATATGACCATTACTGTTGCTACTGGTTTGTAGTATAAGAGGAAATCTGTAATCAAGACCCAGAAGGTCATTAAGTGATAAAGAGGAGTTTAACAAAAATATATGAGTTGCTAGCCATAGATGCTAGCATTAACAAAGTTGAGACTAGAGCAACAAAGACAAAGCTAGGGCACCCATATAGTGCTTAATGAAGGCAAACGAAGGTTAGACTTAACAATGCTGTTAAGCCTCGAGACATTAGGAAAGAAAGAGGAGGTGACTGGACTAGGTAACCCCAAATTAGCCAATAATGAAGCAAGAGCAAAAAGAGATCTGAAGCATAGTCTGAAGCAGAGACTAGACTCTGGTATAATTCAATGATGTTTAGCTACTGACAGGGCAGTATTTATAGGTATGTAAGGTAGCAAAAAGGGAAACCAGTAAGAGATAGTAAGCATAGCAGTTACATGTGATATATGAGAAAATTGTAAGTAATATAAAAAAGAAAAGGAAAATAAAAACTATGATTGGTGGGCTATTGATAGTGCAGTTACAATTGATTGTTGGCTGCTGAATGGGGACTGTGGGAGGTCTGGATTGTCCAAGATCAATGCAGTCATTAAGGTAATTGTCAGTAACAGTTGTTGTTGTTAAGGGTTGTTTGATAGTGGTCATGTGTCCATGTCACATGATTTGTCCAATTAGATATTTTGCAATCTTGATTTTATTGTTCTTGGGCAGTCAGCACTGACCTGGGTCATATCAGCATCTACCTTGACACATCTGATATCACCATGACATGGCCTTCATGAAAGCTGTTGCATTGCCATCTAGGACTGTTCCTAGTGGAGCAGCAGATAAGCCCTCTAACTTACCAGCTGCATCTCCCAATCAGTCTGTATTAGCTCCACCCAGTGTTCAACATAATAAAGCTATTTTTAGCACTGAAGGACCCCATTCTAGGCCATCATCCTAGGCTGCTGCCCCCTCCAGTCCTGGTAGGCAATGATGAGCAGTATGAGGTGGAGGAGATACTGGATAGCCACCTGTTCAGGCAGAAATTGCAGTTCAAGGTGAAGTGGAAAGGCTATGGTCTAGAAGACATATCTTGGGAACCACAGAAGAACATTTGTGCACTAAGGCTGGTCCGGGACTCCTATCAGCAGCATCCCAATGCACTGAAGGCTATTTGTGGAGTCTACCCTATGTCACCCACTGACATGGCCCTCTAGGATTTCTTCTACCCCATGCATCAGGATGCCGCATCCTAAGGGGGGTGATGTCAGAGGATGCTTCACTCACCCTCAGGCTGTCTCTAGGGATTCTCCATTCCACTCCCACTCATCTCTAGTGCATCTATGGGGATCCACATTCCCTTGCTCATTGGTCTTCCAGGCTCAATTGCAGAACTCCAGGAGCTCAATCATTCATCCCCAGAGTTTGATTGTGGGCCTCTGGAGCTCCATTAGTTAGTGGATTTTCCCTTTGGGGTGGTCTGGTGGCTTAGATGTACTGTACAGTCTGTTCCTGCACTCCCCAAATCCTCAGAAGTACCCTCTCTAGCATAGGGATTCCTCAGACTTGTTCTCTTTGAATCTCCCTCTGCCAGGTGTGTGTAAGGGTGACCTCAGAGAGCTGTGGAAGTCACACAACTGGCAGAGGGATATCCAAAGATGTATTAGCAAGGTGGCTACAGTGTACAGGGCTAGCTACTCACCTGGCAAAGGAATATCCAAAGAGAATAAGTCTGGGGAATCCCTATGCCAGGCTGTGAACACTTCTGGGGCCCCAGAAGCATGGGAATCAACTATACAGTACACAGAAGCCACTGAAAAAAGACTGTGGGAATAAAAAGATAAAAACTCGGACATTGCCAGAGAATGGATTGATAATGACTATCAGGTGACTCTGGCAATGTCAGGTGGTCAGGAAAGGATCAGATGACCAGGAGGGGATCAGATGACCTTGGGAACAATGTCAGGTGATCAGAAATGCAGACACAATATGTACAGATAATATTTAGAAGGGAAAAGAAGGGAAAGAGGAAAAAGCAAAGGAAAAGGAAAGAATGGTCCCTGGGGGTTGTCCCCTTACAGTGTGGAGCTATGCTTGTGGAATACTGTACAGTACTGAATGCAACTTTGGATCTCCCTCTGCCAGCTGTGTGATTGAGCCATAGCTCCCAGATGTTGCCCTTACAAGAGAACTAGCACTCACAAACTGTGAGACTCAAAGAAATCCCATTTCTTTCCTACAAGACAGAGTTTTCCTTTCTCTATAAGCTTCCTTATTCATCCAAAGTCCTTCCTAGTCTCACTTATTCTTTCTTCTTGCCTTTGCCCTTATCACTCATGCCTCAGTTGAAAGCCTCAAGTTAATGATTTAGGCAATGTGATGCACTGTCTAGAGTTAATTTAGATGAAGACCTAATTGCTGTACCTTTTTGTCCATCACATCTGGCCACTCTATTTGTTACAGTTTCCATTGTTATCATTCTTTTATATGGTTGCAAATGCAGTGATAACAATTGCATTGTCTCACTGCACTTGCAGGTAAGCAGTTATATCATTAGATGCTGTTGAGTTGAGACTTATTTCACTCTCTTTCAGGTTGCTTCTCATGTTTTCTATGTCTTGGCTCATGTCTTGCAATTGGTCTTTGCTATGAAACCTTGATTATTTTATTCACCTATTCTGGATACACAGTAAGCTACCTTCAGTCAACAACATTATCTTATGTGACTGAGGGTGAGCCAAACCATCTAGTTTTTACTTATCATACAATACTTATAGACTCATTTGTATTCATCTACAGGTAAATCTATAGTTGAACATTATCTTGTGTGACTGAGGACTCATTTGTATTTGTCTATAGGTTAAAGCCTCATTTATACTTTGACTTTTTATTTGTTGAGCCACTGCTCCAAAAAATTGACTCAATTACAATATATACTTTTGACATCCACACTAAAACATGACTTTCACACACTCATCAAACCCACCTAACTTCCTTAAGGAAACCTACTTTGATGGCACAAACTATGCCACATTCAAAAACTGTATTATGATTATTGAAAGAGCCCAAGATGCTTGCAGTTACTTGGATGGCACTATAAGCAAAGCAGAGGCAATATACAACATAAGAGGCAAATACAAACCCACTGAATGGTCATCAAAACAGCCAACCCTCAAAAAATGGGAGGAAAGGGATGCATGGGCCCTAGGCCTCATCATCTACCATCTGTAGTCACCACATACTGTGCCAAATTAGGCATGGAATATGACTAATATTCCATGCCCAATCTAGCATGCTTTTCCTAGTTCTCCCTTCCTGCAATAATTACAGGCCTTATTTCAGACTTGAAATTTGAGAATATTGTGTGCTGCAGTTTGTAGTGCTGAGCCATTCAGGCATGTTGTCAGCAGCCATCAAAGCAACCATCAAACATTGTGTACATTGTTTAGCAATGCCTGGAAATAATGCCACCATTGATCCTGGCCCTCTTGCTCATCGTGTCCGACAATGAGCTCACTCCTCTCTTCAAAATCCATCACAAATTATCAGAAAAATTCCTTACAATAGTTACACTGTATAGAGCTTTTTAGCAATGCCTGGAAATAACACTGACCATTGCCCCTGCTCCTTGCTCATTGTGTCCAACAATGAGCTCACTTCTCTCTTTGACATTCATCAGAAATTATTGGAAAAAGGCAGATTCCATGCCTAATCTGCCACAAACCATCAAAGCAGCTCTCATTGTTTGATGATGCATTGGTGACACCTAGAGATAACGCTGACTGTTGATCTCTACTCCTTGCTCATTGTTAGACACAATGAGCTCACTCTCCTCTTCAAAATTCTCAAAAAATGTGGGATTCTGTTCATATTATATACTATCATGACAATATGAAGAAATTTACTAAATTTGTATGGTATAAAGTACATTATTGGCACATGCAAAAGACAATTTCTCTGAAGAAACATAGGAGAAGAAAAATCAATGGAGTGGCAGCTCATACTCACTGCTCATTTGTTTCAAGTCTATTGTTGTTGTCCTCAGGCTGCATTTCATCATTGCCATCAATCAACTCAGTGCTCTGGTACATGGGTCCCAGCGGCAGCTTTGACATCTTCCTCTTCTTGGATTGCTGCTCCTTCCCTTTTGTTCTGTTGTTCTGGACCTGCCCTTGTCCAAACATTCCTTCCTCTTCTTTCCAATTACCACCCCTTGACCATGCGCTGCTGTAAGTTTTCTCTCATGCTCCCTGCATTCCTCAGCTGTGAGACATGTCCATTTACAGTTGCCATCTTTCAACACAGAACACAATAGTCAGATGTCATCAATTGTTGAGATGTTTGAAGGGCTGCTAAATGGTATTCTTGAGGGCCAGCCAATGAGATTGACATGGTATTTTTTGACAATAGCTTTATTGTAGTTCACATAATTCATTTTAATGCTCTTGTTAACAAGAATTGCACCTGCAAACAAATCAGCCTTGGAATGATAAATAAAAGGCACTCAATACTCATGTAATCCATCAAAGAAAAAGGTTCTTCATCTGAGTTACTAGTCAGTTACTGGGATATTTGTATTAAAAACATGCAAACTTACCTCCATAGTGATTGCCTTGATATTTTGGTGAGCATCAATGGCACAGGCATGGTTGCTATATTGTGAACCTTGTAATTTAAGTGCGCAATATTCAATGAGGTTGTCAATTAGCTCTTTTTTGTGTTCTGTGCTTTAGAATACACTTATTGGACACATGTGAAGACATTCATGAACATCCTTAGGCAGCACCTGCCATGCAAATCATGATGGATGAATATTTTGAAATCCAACATGCTGAGGAAGAAATTACCTGCTTGAATGTGGAGATTCAACAATTAGTCACATACATGTGGGATGAGGAGGCGTATCTGCAAGAACAATAGAAGATTATAGCAACTAAGGACAGCACAATTGCTCACCAGATTTTCTTGCAGTGGAAACATCTCCATTGCTTCAACATCCTTCATATACAGTGTCTTTGTAAATTTGCATCTTTTGCAGGCTTTACTGAGTCTCTTGTGCCTGGTGTCTAAGCTCAAGCAAGCCAAGAAAAAGAAAATACCATGGAAGTAGATGAGAGCATTGGCCAGGATGATGATGGCATTAGAAACGAGGGAGGTATTGACAATGACAATGATGAAGACAATGATGATGTTGGCAATGACAATACCAAGGCCCTGCTTGCTGAACAAGTGCATAATATGATTCAGATTTCTTCAGACATTTAATTTAGACATTTTCTCTGTTTATATCGCTTATGCTATTCAATAACATGCTCTATACAGTTGTAACTGTTGTAGGGAATTTTTCTGATAATTTACAATGAATTGTGAAGAGAGGAGTGAGCTCATTGTCAGACATGATGAGCAAGAGGGCAGGATCAATGGGCAGCATTATTTCCAGGCATTGCTAAACAATGTACATGATGTTTGATGGCTGCTGACAACATGCCTGAATGGCTCAGCACCACAGACCACAGCACACAATATTCTCAAATTTCAAGTCTGAAATAAGGCCTGTATTATTGCAGGAAGGGAGAACTAGGAAAAGCATGCTGAATTGGGCATGGAATATTAGTCATATTCAATGCCTAATTTGGCACAGTATGTAGTAGCTACAGGTGTCATCTACAATACAAAAAGTCTGGTGGGACTAGAAATAGAAATGGATGGATTAGCAGTAGAAGCCATGGACAGTGCTTACCAATAATTACAGCATTTCCTCAGAGATAGCCACATGAATGTGGAGAAGCAACTGCATGTTACCAAGTTCTTGGCTGGTATGGACTTCTTAAAGCATGTATATAACCTAAGAGAGAAGTGGAGGTCAGCAATGGAAAAGGAAGTAAAGATAGATGACACAATGTTCCATACAATCCTGATCACTTCACTTCCAAAATCTTGGAATGCTATAGCAGTGGGGATATACTCTAAGACAGAATCTAAGGGTGTCATTGTGGCACTCACTATCCACTGGGATCAGCTGGTTCTCCAAAAGCAGAGATGTGTCAATCTAAACTGCCACTGAAACAGCCACACCATCAACAACTGCTACTGGAGGTGCAGGGGAAAGGAAGGCAAGTTCTCCCCAAACTTCAGAAATAAAAACAGGATGTCTAGTACTCCATTGAGCAAAACCCTGAACCTAGCTGCATCTGCAACACAACAGACCACACCCACAGCCCAATAAAATGTACATCCCCATGTCACATACATGTTATCAGCAATATGACTGTGTGCATGTAGATCTGTGGGGACCATTGAGTCTTGTTATTGGGAGGGGCTACTTACATAATGGCAGTAAATAGTGGTTCATCCTATATATTCATGTTCTTCCTGACAAAGAAAGATGCAACAACAACCCTGACAGCCTCCACAGCATACCACATAGAGTCTGAGCACCAGACAGGTTGGAAATGAAAAAGAGGTCATGGTTAATGCAAGGGATGAGTGGGTGAATGAATCTTAGTTGACTCACCTGAAAACACATAGCATAGTCTTGAGAGTCACTACTCCATATGGCTCATGCCTGAAATGGAGTGGCAAAGTGGACAAATTGTACCATACTTGAGGGTGTATGCTGTGTTCTAGCAGAGTGGCTTACCTAAAAAACTATGGGCTGAAGTGGCATATGCTCAGGTGCATACATGCAACCTACTCCCCTCATCCTAGCATTCCAACACTACACTCCATAAAGCCTGAACAGGCCAATGCCAGCATGTGAATCATCTATGATCTTAGAGTTGTCTGGCTTGGGCAAAAGTTCTGGATGAGCTAATAAAGTCAAAACTGGACCAAAGGTCTGTGAGAACACAACTGGTAGGTCATGCAAACAGTGGTTATCAGCTATATGACCTGAGATCCAGATCTATTGTGACATCATAAGATGTGATCTTTGAGGAAGGTACTGGGCACTGCCTCCTCACCATACTGGATGAAGCCATAGACAACATGACTACAACCACTGACAGTGACCAACCACACACATCCATAGCCCCAGGAGTCCTGCATCCACAACAGCCTATAGCACCAAGGATGCACCCTGGCCCTTTACACCATGACAATGATGTTGCACACAAACCTGACACTGTTGACAATTAATCACTTACCTTGACCAAAATTGCCAATCAAACACAGCCATAGTTGCTGCCCAGGAAACCCTGCAAAGAGAACAAGCCACACATGAGGGTGGAGAGGACTGAGCAACAGACAAAGACCCACTAACAGCATTGCTGACAGAAGGGCTATATGGCTACTTGTTGTACCTGGATGTGGATGACAACAACAGCAATACAAAAGTACCCAAAATGTATGTAGAAGCAATAAAAAGACCTAATTTGTGGCAACCAGCAATGGATGAGGAGTTGAGAGTCATGGACAAGCATGGGGTGTTTGAGTTGGTAGATGAGTCAAGAGTGCCAAAGAATAAAGACATTGTGTCAGCTGCCAATGGGTTGATGCAAATAAATACAATGCAGATGGTGAGGTTATCAGGAGGAAGGCTTGTTTGGTGGCAAAGGGCTTCTCTCAGGTGAGGACTTTGATGAGACTTATGTGGCAATGGTATACCTGGAGTCCCTGAGGATATCAGCAGCAGTAGTGGTAGTATGAGAGGGTTTTAACATATAGCAAGTCAACTTTGTCTCTGCATATCTGAATAGAATCCTAGAACACAAGGTCTATATGTGCCTCCTACCTGGTTTTCTAGAAGGGGAGGGGAAACTCCAAAAAAAACCTTGTATGAGCTGATGCAGGGAGGGTTTGAACTGGTACTGTACCCTGGATGGTGCATATACAGACTTGAGATATAGAAGATCTTATGCAGACCCCTGTGTTAGGTCAAGGACAGTTGGAGGAGAGACAACCATCACAAACACCTTCAACAACAATACCTTTGGCCTATTGTCAACAAAAGCAGGTGCATGCAAAGCAAAGACAGAGCTCACAAATGCATATGAAGTGAAAGACTTAGATGACCCAACATTCATTCTAGGAATGGTCATCCACCAAGACCCACTCACCAAGTCCATATCACTCTCACAAAAGGCATACCTCATGAGAGTACTTGACTACTTTGGGATAACAAACGGTAATCCCTGCTATACTCCTCTGTCATTAGGAACAGTACTCACAAGTGACATGTCTCCAAAAAATGATGCAGATCATGCTTTTATGCAAGACAAACCCTACCAACAGCTTCTTGGTGCCCTTATATGGGCCAAAGCAGCAACACAGCCTGATCTGTCCTTTGCAATCACACTACTGGCTTGCTTCCAATCAAACCCTGGTCCAGCCCTGTTGCACATCCTTGCCTATATCAAACATACTTGACAGTATTGCATCACTTATTCTAGGAACTTGGGGGAGTCTATAAAACCAATTGACTATGTCAACACTGACTATGGTGGGGACCTAGACATGTGTAGATCAACATCTGGATATATATATATATATTCATGATGGTGGAAGGTTCCATCTCCTGGAGTTCTAAGCACCAACAAACAGTTGCTCTATCTATCACGGAGGCAGTGTATATGGCAATGACACATGGTTTGCAACAGGCATTGTGGATGCACAATTTCCTGTCGGAGATCAATCTGGAACAATCACTCCCAGAAATCCTTCATGTTGACAATAACTCATCAATCGCACTTGCACAATCAACCAAAGGTCACTTGCATGCGAAGCACATTGACATTGGACACCACTCTATCCGCAAACAAGTACAAGAAGGAGATATTGAAGTATGTCACATCCCTTCCATGGAAAACCTAGTGGATATCTGCACCAAACCCCTCCCTCATGCTGCACATGACTACTTGGTTGGTCTCATGGGCCTGAAGAGCGAAGAGAGTCGAATGAGTCAGGAGTGTTGAGTTGAGACTTGTTCGACTCTCAACACAGCTGTGCTTCACATCTTGCTTACGTGATATTTATTCCTTTTCAGGTTGCTTCCCATGTTTTCTACATATGTCTTGGCCCAGGTGGCTTGCAATCTGTATTTACTAGTCTTTGCTATGAAACCTTAATTATTCTATTTTTGGATACACAGTAAGCCACCCTCAGTCGAACAACATTATCTTGTGTGACTGAGGGTGAGCCAACCGACTAGTTTCTACTTATCACGTCGACATAGACTAGGCACCCACAACACGTCACGCGTCGTTTTCGATTCCCCCCCTCCACCATCCCTATTTCATATATTACATTCTACAATTTACTTACACTCGTACACAAGTAGTCCTTCGTGTTAGCTTGAGTTTCGTGCCCTCTCTCTCAGGAGGGGGAACCGGCGCTTGAGAACTCTCAGACTCAAAGAAATCCCATTTCTTCCCCACAAGACACGGCCTCCCTTTCCCTTATTCACCCAAAGTCCTTCCTAGTCTCACTTATTCTTTCTTCTCGCCCTCAGTCGACAGCCTTGAATTAACTTCATACGTGCATCAAAATGACTTGTGATGCATGATACTTGACCAAGGTAGCCTAGCCAAACAGCAGACGTCAAGAGCATCCGGTTCCTGTTTGAATACCACCACAGTAGCGTAAGTGGGCATACTTATCGGGTCCACTGGCCAAGTCTTCTGCACTTTGCCTACTCCCATCTACAATACAGTTCTTGAAACACGTCCGCCTCTCCATAGTTTCGCTGTAATCATAACATGTCTCGTAAACGAGGAGATACCCCAATCAGGCCCGCCCCAATCACGTACCATACAATCACACGACAGCGGGTTAATCGAACTCAAGAGGAAATTTTGGAAAACCTCAACCACCTCATGCACTCCACGAACACGAATCCCTTCATCAAAAATATCTTTGAAAAGCGTTTTATCGGCAGTGCGTCGGATGTTCTCGATATTCTAAAAGAAAAAGATCTGTACGGTGCCAAGGATAGATGCTGGAAAAATTTGCCCCAGGTAGCAAGCAAGGAGAATTTACTATATGAACCTTTGGTGAAACTGTGCAACGAGATTGCTGAATTGACTCGACAGCAGGACTCAGTATCCGCGATATGGGTTGACTATCATTCACAATCGCCAGAAGCAAACTACCAAACACGTCCTGATTGCATGCACATAACCAAGAACGAAGATATGAGGAAGACTCTTGAGGAAATGGAAGAAATTGCGAAAAACATAGATTCGGGTCAAGATGGTGCGGATGCAGAAAAGAAGGATGCGGAAAAGAAGCTGGTACGTTTCTAGACCTATTTCCAATTTTCTTTAGTCCAATGTTTTCGTATATCATAGAAACAAAAGATGCGTATATTGTGGATGCACATCCACAGCATAATCGAGGTCAAGCGGCACAGTATCTCCGATATTGACACCCTACATCAGGCTCTTATGTACATGCGTCAAATACTAAGTGAGCAGCTTGATCGACGCTTCGTCATCGGCTTTGTTCTGTGTGGCAGCCAGCTCCAGGTTGTCCATTGTGATAGATCCGGTATCATGGTGACAGATTCTTGTATCGATATTCACAAAGTGCGTCATGCACTCCCGTCTTCATCTGCTTTACTAGATTATAACATGAACAACTTATAGGAGCCACTCACTTTCATCACAATTATTGGTGCACTTTCGCAAATGACGCCAGAGCAGTTGGGTTGGGACACTTCGATGAAAATCTATCCCTTGAGAACCCTCAAAGAAATTCCTTCATACCAAGTTGGGAATAACTTTCCGGTACACGATAGCCGCTATCACACTCATTGGACGATAGAAGTTGCTGATAATAAGGGGGTGGTCGAGAAGTATGTTTCCGTCTCTGTCTTATCAGCCATACGATCCGGCGAGGTTAGCTCGCGTGCGAGTCTAGTGTTCGAAGTCATCCCGTTCGATGACCGATTTAATCCAAAAGAGGTGGTTTTGGACCATATTCACATATAAAACACTGATTACGTCTCAAATGTAGATGTTTGTTCTCAAACGATATTGGCGGCCAGCCATGGAATCAAGCAGTGGTAATGATAATCCTCCATACCCCACTGAAGGTCTCTATTATGAACTTCTTCATCAAGAAGAAGGCAAAGAACGCCTGGATATGCCGACAAGAATCTACAGTCATGGCGATATACGGGTTCGAGCTCAAAAAGGCGAGGAACCCGTGGTTGACAGCACGTTCAACGCCATACGACTTGGATTGTCTGTGTTTAATACAGTTGATTCGCCTAAAACTACTCAGGGGCAACATCGAAGACGGGATGGAGAAAAAAACGAGGCTGAGCTTCGACTGTACTTTGTCACGACACATGATGGTGAGGGGCGTAAACTTGTGATTAACGATGATAGAGCCAACAAACCCGTCGACCGCATCCACACATACGTAGTTGTACCCCGGGGAGTTACTGTCCAACTCTTTTCGGATCTTCTTGAATTGCTAAGGTGTTTTCGTGGCTGTTTGCAAGGTTTGTGCAGTCTATTATTTCGAATGCTTTTCACATTAAGCTGGTCCTCATTAACTAGATCTTCATCTTTGTACTCGGCTAGGTATTGTCCATCGTGACGTCAGCGTTGGGAACATGCTGATCATGTGGGTGGATGAGGAGGGCAAAGACAACACCAGTCAGGGTCGCATGAGTGATTTCGACCACGCCAAGATGACCTATTCATTCGACTCCTATCCAAATCCCCAGATCCAAAAAACCTACGAACAGTATCCATCTGCCCGAGAGGAGATACTTGACTTCTTCCGTAAAAAGCTTCCAACACTCAAACACCACGCAGATCCAAGTCATATCGAACAGAAAGCGATACGTCTCACAGAGGATGTGGTCGAGACAATGGAGGCGGTTGACCTCAGGCGCTATATCGCAGCCGTCAGTCACGGCTTGGAAACGACTTTACATGACGGAGACTCACTTCTCGTCAGCTTTCTACCTTTGTCCTCTGTGAGTTTGAAACCATTCGCCTTCAAATGGAACTTCTGACATTTTGTCGTAGCCAATGAAGAAGTGGCCAGATTTCGCAAATTATGAACACAAAGATGGCAAGCGAACTGTCAGCGTTCTTTCCCTTTGTTTCAAGGCCAAATGTCTCATTTCTTTCCAGGGAACAATACCATTCATGAGTGCCGAAGTCCTTCAAGGGTCTTATCTCGATTGTAGATACCGGAGCCCGAAGCAATTGGAGACGGGAGGGTCGGATTTCACTCATAATCCAGCCCACGATGTCGAATCTTCTTTTTGGGTTCTGGTTTACCTCTGTCTGACTCGCAGTGGTCCTGGTTCAAACGCATATCGAGATTATCCCCTTCCAACCACCACCGACATAGGCGTCTCTTCTTCTTCGTCTTCTGACCTCGAATGGAAGACAACAGTCGAGAAATACTTTGAAGGTCCACGTATAGAATCCTCGAAAACTGCTCTCTTCTTCACACAGTCGCTGATTAGAGACATTACGGACAATTTTGCGCCATATTTCCAGCCCCTCGCCTTTCTCGTAGAGCGATGGTGGAATCTGATCTTCCTCGCCCACATGTTCCATGGAAAAGAATATGTCAATATTCATTCTTTGTCCATAGCCCTCATCGATGAAGCCATCAAGCACCTCGAGCAGAGTCCTCCTGATGAGCACCGTAAGACGCAGGAGGAAATTCAACGCAGGAAACGCCAAAGACAAACGCTTTTGTGTACCTTCCGTATGGCACTCAAGGCACAAACACTAGAAGAGAAAGAGATACGGGCAGGAAAGGGAATGGAGAAACTGAAGGTGGTAACGCCACCACAGGATTCTTCCAGATGTGGATCCAAACGAAAATTGGAAACGACACCGGAGACGCCTCAGGCCGCCAGACGTGAATCTAAACGATGGGAAACGAGAACGCAGGCCGATCCTTCCAAGCTCAACCCCCAATCCTAAACGTTCATGTTGCTTCAGTCCTCTAGTCCTACCGAGCTGCTCAGATCTGAACAAAGAGAAAAAAAAGGAGATGTCCGCAGATGAATGGGATTTCTCATGCTTTCGTAAATTCTGACAAACTTATCCTTTTGTACCTTTCCTTTTCTTGTCTTGATATTAAATTCTGTTTCTCGAGGAAATACGAAAGTTACGCGTAATATATATATCTAGCAAATTCAAGACAATGACATTATGATATAATTCATTCTCCAGAGTGACGGTGGAATTACGAGGACAATCGTGGATTAAACTCAAACCTGTCAGAGTCGTCTCAGCATCGCTATTGTCGAGTAAAATAGGCGGCTAGTTCAAATGTAATTGTGATGGGACTGTGAGTAGTCACCTGAAAGACCAGTAAGTAAATGTCTGTCAGGTGAGTTACGTTAGCAAGTATTTAGCAAGTAGTCCGTACTCACCCTCAATGCAAATATAATTGACTGAGGGTACATGTATTGTATGTCAATATATATATAGATATTTGAAACGATGGAATGGTCCTGTGTAGAAGGGCCTTGTTCGCTAGGGCCAGATAACCGACAACAAAGAGATTGCTGGTCACCAGTGAACGGATGGGGATGCGTGTTGCTGTGTCGATAGTGTGTCCACTTCGGTTACTAACACTCCTCCTCGCTAGCGACCTGCATGAACGTGTTACGTGTTACTCCTCCTCGCGGAGAATCATGGTGGTATCCATTCGAGATCAAGTAGGGTGCGTGGGCGGGTGAATAGAGGGGCCGCGAGGTCCGCAACGTTGTGTTTTGTGTTTATATACCGAATGCAAATTCTGCCGCTCTGCACTCGTTCACGCAAGAAATGATATTTAATATTGATATGTTCAATGCGTGCGTGGAGTGTGGAATCTTCCGAAGGGTTGATCGTGGTGTTGGGTTGTCTGTGATGTCATGCCCGATGCCTCGAGTAACGCGCGCAGCCAGATGCATTCTTGGGCGCTCTCGTAGGTGGCCATGTATTCTGCTACACGGGATGACGCTGTGACTGATTTTTGTTTCCGGGCCGCCCATGAGATGACGCCTGAAACCAGACTCCATGCATAGCCTCCAATACTGCGGCGCGTGTCTATTTGCCCAGTCTCAATCCGTGAAGCCGGTGAGGATTGCTGGTTGTGCTGTGCCTCCTAAGACAAGTTTGAGGTCTCGTGTCCCCTTGAGGTATCGTACCAGTCTGGTAGCTGCTCGCCAGTGGACGGTGGAGTATGAGTCGACAAACTGAGTGAGTTGTTGTACTGCATAAGCAATATCTGGGCATGTTGAGATGGCAACATATAGTAAACAGCCTATGAGGGATTGATAAGGTGTCTTCTGGAGTATGGCTTCTTCATCCTTTGTCAGGGAGGAATGTCTGTCCTATGGAGCTTGCGATGTGTAGTTGGTCCTGGTGTAATCTCTTCCATATATCTGTTCATACCTCTGAAATACAAAACAAACCTTGAAATGTGTTGCCCCGTTTTATCTCTTTTGATCTTGAAGATGGGGCAGCCTTTGTGAATCTTGTGGCCTGTAGGGACACAAGGGATTAAACTTGTATACCCATGCTTTTGAGTGAGCTAAGTTCCTCATGATAACCAGCCATCCATTCCTTTGAATATGGTGATTCCAATGCTTCCTTCCATGACTGGTTTGTTGTCTGGGTTGACTGATAGTGGATTCTCCAATGATTTGGCTACAGTCAGTAGGTGTTCAATGTCTTTGAGCAAGGCAATATTGGCCAAGTCAGGTGCTCCCTGATCCTCTGCATCTTCTTTTGTCAGTTGTGCCCCCTGATGAGGAGTTAGGGGGTTTGCATTGTTATCATTGTTGACTTCTTATAGAGCATGCATCACTGGGTTACTGTTGCATTTATTGATTCTTGCTTGACACAGTTGGTCTGCTGCTGCATGCAATTCCTCAACTGCCTGCTCTAGGCATGTGACTTATGGTTGGAATGACAAGGTATGGCTGGTTTTCCATGATCTTTGTCATTTGGTATACTGCAACATTCTTATCATGAATTGGGACTGGTACAATGTAGGGGTCAATGTGATTGTCTTGATTGTCCTCATCATTTGTGGAATGTTTTGTGTATGTCCTCAATTGATGCAGACTCAATCAACATTGCAAGAGTATGTTTTAAGTGCTGGGCATAGCCTATTAGAATACACTCAACTCCCTGTGCATTGGATTTTGGGTTATGTTGGCGTAGGATCAACATAAATGCTCTGTATCCTATCTCTCACATGTAGGATTAGCTGAGGGAACAATTGTACTGCAATTCAAATGGGATTCTACCATTGAGTGATTTAGTGGCCATCTTGGCATGGAAGCTCTAAGGTAAAATTCAATTCATAGATAATCTGGGCACTTAGCAGCTAATTCAATTGTCCTCACCTTTCCTAGGAATGTTCTGTGCATTCTCTCAACTTGTCCCATATGTTCAGATGTGTATGGTGCTCCAAATTCATGTTTTGTTCCTGTTGATGGCTAGCCACTCCTTTATCTGGTGGTTTTTGAGTTCACTGTTGTGATCAATGCAATAGATGCCAACTTTTTGTCTAGTTTCTAGCTCCCTCTCTCTTTCCTATATTTGAAGTGTTGTGAATGCATTAGCTTTAGATTTAAGCGTAATGGACCATGGCATGTTTGTGAAATTGTCAACAAGATCCATGATATATTTGTTCCCTTTATATGACTGCATATTCATTGGCCCTGCCAGGTCTAACTATACTTATCTGTAGCCTTTCTTTTGCCCTATGCCCAATTTCCTGCACTTTGGGTACTGACAATCTTGCCTGTTTTCCAAGAATGCATATGTCACATTTGGGTTGTGTGTGTAGAGAAGTGGATGGTGTATTGGGAGAAGGTTAGCACAAGCCATGGTTGTGATAACTGTTGCACAGATTGTTGCCAAGGCAGAATGGAGAGTGCAAGCACATGAATTTGAACCAAGATGTGGACATAATACACTGGCTCAAAAAACTGCCCCAATGTTTGGCCTTTTTGGAAAGATTCACATGGTGTGCAACAATTACCTTAGCAAAAAATTGTAGAAGCTCACATGACATACAACTGCATCCTGGCTTCATAATGATGTATAGATCATGTGATTTGGACAAGAACTTGCTTATTAATAAATCAAACAAAATATTCAATTATTGGGGCAGTTTCTTGACTCACTTTAATTTTCATATTTTTACAATAATTTTCAGCAGTAGAAGATGGAAACACCTTGTGGGAAGTATAAACAATGTCATGTGACCTTGTTTGTACTAATTTGACATGTTCAACTTCAATCAATTACCTTCTTGACACTCTACCACCATCATGCAACCTGTTTCTGCTGCCAATCTCTCTTCTGTTCCTTCTCTCCTTAATGAGGGGTATTCTCACCATCAAATCCAAGCAAAAACTGGCCTGGGAAAGGGCACTGTGAGGAGGATCAGCAAAGAACTGGAGAGCAACAAAGAGAATCATCCTGGAGGTCATCCTTCCAAGCTTACAGCACATGACAAATGGTCTATTATTCGTCAAATTACTACTGGGAAGCTGAATGATGCTGTTCAAGCTACACAGTTCATTAATTCTGTCATCTCCAATCCTGTCAATCCTCAGACAGTCAGGAATGCATTGAAGGAGGCAGGTTTTTGCTCAGCAACAAAGAAGAAAGTTCTCATGCTCAAGGCTGCTCATCATGTAAACCAGCTCAAGTTTGCTCAGTATCATGAAAACTGGACAGTGGAGGATTGGAAAAGAGTTTTGTGGAGTGATGAGACAAAGATCAATTGGATTGGATCAGATGGGAAGGTATAGTGTGGAAAATTCCAGGAGAACCACTATCTGACTGTCAAGCATGGAGGAGGAAACAATTTAATGGTATGGGGCTGCATGGGTTGGAATGGAGTAGGAAAGCTCATTGAAGTTCAGGGGAAGATGGATGCTGCACAGTATTATGAGATTTTGGATGAGGGAGTGGTGGAAAGCTTTGAGAAGTTGGAAATGGAGGAGGAAGGATGATATTTTCAGTAGGACAATGACCCAAAACACACCTCTAAACAGGCAACAACCTGGTTTTCTGATAACAACATCATTGTGATATCCTGGCCTGCCCAATCCCCTGACCTCAATCCCATTGAACACCTCTGGGTTTACATCAAGCACAAACTTTTGGAGTATGAGGTACCCTTTAAAGGAGTGCATGAGTTGTGGGAGAGAGTGGTCAAGGAGTGGAATGAAATACCACCAAAGGTATGTCAAAGCCTCATATAGAGCATGCCTAGAAGGATCAAAGCAGTTATAAAGGCAAATGGAGGCCATACCAAGTACTAGATATGAAAATTAGAGTAAATTAGAGTGGGTCAAAAAACTGCCCCAATGATTGAATATTTTGTTTGATTTATTAATAAGCAAGTTCTTGTCCAAATCACATGATCTATACATCATTATGAAGCCAGGATGCAGTTGTATGTCATGTGATTTTCTAAGATTTTTTGCTTAGGTAATTGTTGCATACCATGTGAATCTTTCCAAAAAGGCCAAACATTGGGGCAGTTTTTTGAGCCAGTGTAACATACACTCTAGAACTACAACTTAGTTATTAAGTAGATAGAAAGTTTAATTACAGTTTCAACTACCTCATCTGTTGGCATCTTCTGCATGAAAGTGAGACATTGTCTATTAGTATTCAGATAACTTCTGTGTGATTTTGGGACTTCTGTATGGTGCTGCACTGTTTTACTCAGGTGTCTGCCAAGATTCCTTCAGCTGTGTGCATTTTGCCTGTGTGGCTTTAAGGTTGTCTGTATAACTCTCATCTCTTGGTTATCTGTGTGACTTCTACTTCTTGGTCATCTGTGTGACTTCCACTGAGCAGCTGTGTATGCTCATCTACTCCTTACTTCTAGAGTATACCTCCTACTCTTGACACCTTGTTGTACTGCACTCCAACAAATAGAACTCTGTTTGTTGACCCTCTGAATTTTACCAAAGTAGATATTTCTTAATATCTTTTCTCTGAACTCAGAACTAAGCACTGTTAAGAGTGATAGGAGTGATATTGACTGAAGTGAGCAACTCATTAGAACTAGTATACATTCCTGAGTACTAGTGTGAGCCTTGCATCAGAACTTCCCACTGAGACATGTGCTGTTTGTTACTGATGACCTTCCTCTCCCCTCTGACAACAACTTCACCTCCTAGCCAGTATAGACTAAAAAACTTTTTGTTAGCTATTGATTTCCATTTCTTGCAGACTGACCCCCTTAAAGGTCAAATAAAAATATTTCCATCACTTTTTTTTAGATTTGTTAAGAAAATAAAGAGGTAAGGATAATGCTTAGTAAATCCTCCATAGCATTAGTGCAAGGTCATTGACAACTGCATCTCTTTAACAAACCAAAAAAAAATAGTGGACTAAGAACAAACAAAAGCAGAAAATGAATGGTAGACAGGGTGTAAATGTCTGCGGATCAAAAAGATACCAAATGAGTGAAAGATTGTAAAGGTATAAAATAAATCAAGTGTGAAGGTGCTTATCAAGAAGAGTCAGTATAGTCACAGTCATTTGCTGCAACTGTTTAGTGGCTGGGCTATTTAGTCATCCTTGTTATTAAAGACATCTAGTTGGTCATCATCTTCTACAAGGTCAATTTCTTCCAGCTGTCTGAGTCAAGCAGTATTGATTTCAAAGGTGTTAACAGGTATAGTGAGTCATTTATGAGCCAGATATGGAACTAGCCCAAAGGTGGCTATCAGTCAGTGTAACACTGTCATATTCAGCTTACAAATAATGTAAGTGCCTCCTCAGTTATATCCCATATCTGATAGTCCTGGATATTGGAGTCACATCTTTTTGGTATAAGTGACTTATATGTGGGTGTTCCTTATGAGTATCAAGTCTCCAGGCCAGAAATGTAGTTGCAGATTGTGGTAATGTGGTCTTGTTCAAGCTAAGGGCAGCTAAATGGCAGACAGCAAGGAATACATTGTGTGGCTGGTTGAGGTCTTCCTGCCAGCACTGATGGTCAATGGCTTGTCTAGTGATGAAGTTTGTAGTCCTTAAGAAAGCATCTGGAGGTGACTGGAGATAGGTGGCTTCTATGATGTCAGCAAGGAACAAGGGATAAGTGCTGGTAGCAGCATAATATAGAGAGCAGCCCATCTGTTTTTAGACAGTAACACATTCTGACTAGAAGATTGAGTAAGCACCTGAGCTCTACCTAGCCTGATCTCCATTAACAACTTGAAACAAAGCTTGTCTAACATCAAAATGAGGTTGTTCAGCAATGCTGTTAGCATGTTTCACTGGAGATGTGAATGTGATTTAGGTGATACTTTCTAGCAAGGATAGCAACTGCCTCAATAATGGGAGGACCATTATCAGTAACAATTTCTTGGAGTGCTCCAGTGGCAGATGATGTCTTCAAAGAGCCATTTAGCTATTGTGTTGGAATTTTCCTCAGCAAGCATTCAGAATTCAGAATCATGGATTAACAAATGCTGGCTTTGTATGATGTACCAGAACTTGTTGGATAGTGGCATAACCATGATGGTCAATACAAATCTTGCTGAACAAGGCTGCAAGGGTAGCCACAGTTGGCAGTATGAGCACTTCTGTTGTTTGGTGAATTTGGCAAATATGGCAGGATTGAATATACCAAGCCATGTCTGCTGCTGTGTGGAGCCACCAGACATGTTTCAAGAGTGCTGATCTCATAGATAGAGTCCTCTGTGGCCTATGTCATCATGCTTGGCATGTAAAATCCTGAGTCAGTAGGAATGAAGAGTTTGTGCTCTCCTGCACAATTGCAGTGCCAGAATGTGCTATTTGCCAGGAAGAATGCCATAGCATACTGTGCAAAGGTTTCAAACTCTTTGTTGTTAAGGCCCAATGGATGTTCTAAGTCAGTAAGCTACTTTTTTACCTAAGCAATCTGGTAGTTGTTAGCTCTTGCTTTGGAGATTCTGAGTACTTGATTGTAGGTTAACATTTTGAAGTCTAGGGTAAATGGCTGGTTGTTCCTAGAATTGTTAGCCAATATGGCTATTGGTATGGGTGTGGTGTGCCAGTAACAGGCTGTAGGAGTAAGGTAGAGGTAATAACAGATTTGAGTTGTAGAAGAGGGACAGGGAGCTGGATTAGATGCATAAATCCATTTAACTGGTCAATTCAATATTCAAAAATGTTGTTATCAGTTGAGTCAGGAGGAGGATCACTTGGCTGTAATGGTCATTGGAATAGTCTGTCAAGTCCATGGAAGGTTCCTCCTAACATGCACAAGCTCAAAGTGAAACATGAGGATGTCCATGATTCACCTGTTTATGCTTGCTGATGGCTGGATGTCTGGGTTCTGAAGCATGCCTTTCATATAATGGGCATTGACTTCAATGATAAGGTTCCTAACACTTAGCATCATATCCATGTTCTGTGCACTAAGTTTGTAAGGTGCCTCCGAGTCTAACGGAAGGCCATGCAAGTCATCATGGTCTCCTTACACATTGTGAAAGGGCCAAGCTGGACTCCATTGTGATGCGCCTCCCAAACTTATTGGCAAGATATGCGGCGAGGAGTCGATTGCACTATTTTTCATGATTTTTCCTTCAATTTTTCAGGTGGCCAAAATTTCAGGGGTCAAAATTTCCGAACCGAACAGTATTAAGAAATCAGCCCGTGGAAACTACGTGTTTCTCGTAATGGTACGTCCAAGTGTTGTCGTGTTTGGTTGTCTGCGATTGTATCTTGGCACTTCTCTGAATTCCCTGTCATCCGAGTGGGACAAACCGGCCATTCATGGCCCTAATTTACTAAGCCGGATATCCCATTCGCTCACCTCTTCGATTAGAATGCTCGCTCACCTTATCTCGTTATTTTTATCTCCTATAAACATGCCATCGGGATACTGTATACCCACGACTATTATCTGTCCATGGATACCAAACCAGCGACGAGTGATAAGGGCTCCCCTAAGTCAACTTCCTCTCCAGATGTGACCGGTGAAGAGAGATATAACAATGTGCCGCCACCTTCGGACATCATCTTTGAAGAATACCTCCACTATGCCGCCATCCAGCGGCGTCTTGAAAACGGTAGTCAAGGAATCAATGTTCCACAAAAAAGGAGCTGGATAGCCAAATTTTCGAAAGATCTCAACGTCAACGCCCATGTGCGCGATACCAATGACCTCAGCGTTATTGAAGACTCAGAGCGAATCAATGCAATGCGAGCAATGAGGACAGCTTCCTGGTTCTCTGTCTTTTACCTGATCACGACAGATATCCTCGGACCCTTCAACGCCCCATTTGCAATCTCTCAGGTCGGCTGGGTCCCAGGTCTGTTTTTGTAACTTCAGGCTCGCAATCCGTGTCTAATCTGATTATAATTGGTAGGTGTTGTATTGTATTGCGTTAGTCAGTTGATATCATTTTGTTTAATCTTCTATTTTGTGACCTATGCGTTTCCCAATTATCCTAATTAGTGGGTCTGGCGGCATTGTACTGCGGATTGATCTTGTGGCGCCTCTTCATTCGATTGGATTCGCAGAAATACCCTCTCAGGACTTATGGAGATATCGCTGAACGTCTCTTAGGGAGAAGTGCCCGCCGCGTGTGTACAGTTCTGCAGACTATCCAGCTTATCGTGAACGTAGGTATCGCATCGATCTTTCGCGTCCTCTGACGCGTAAATTATGCCAGGTTGGAACCATTTGCTTAGGCCATGGCCAGGCTCTTTCTCAAATGAGCAAAAACCGCGTATGTACATGGCAAACGTAAGCATGCGTAACGTTCACACCAAGACTGCAGCTTTGCTTCTTGGTGTGTATCGTGGTTTGGGCGCTCGCGGGTATGATCATCGGTCAAATACGCACTCTCAGGGTGGGTGACAGGTCGTCAATGGTAGCACGTCAAAATTCATAGGATTAGCCAGAATTATGGATGGCTGGCTAATAGTGCCGTGTGGTATCGTTACATCAATTGTTCTTCCTCTGAGAGGTGTCCCATTCCTGGCGTAGGATCCACTTGCTTATTATTTTTATTTCCATGGGCGTTGCTGCACACAGTCCTCCTAACTTCGAAGCCGCCTTCACATCATTCGGTATCCCAGAAGGACCCGTCGAGACTCATGCTTTTGAACCATTACCATTGAACAATAAAGTAAGTTGACTTGGTTCTTGACGAATAGATGAAGCACGGTAACACAGGTGAACGGTATAATGAACATGGTCAGATTGTCCGGAAAAAGTTGGTCATCACAGAATTTTACCTGCCTCTCACAGGTTTTTGCTTATGGTGGTGCTATGATCTTCCCTGAGATAGTGAGCCAGTCTGTTGTCCAACCTTAATGAAACCTATACTCCCGCAAAGATGGCTGAAATGATGCGCCCGATGGACTTTTGGAAAGGAATGGTATGTGTATTTATATCTTCAAGGTGCTGCTGACGGCTGACTTTGTGTAGGTGATGGCCCAGGCATTGATATTTTCGGCCTATCTGCTCTATGGAACATTTATCTATGTAAGTCAATGCTACCTTCCTTCGTGTGCTTTTCACCAACGATCCTAGGCTTTCCAAGGCCAGTTTACTCTTGCTCTTGCCTATCAAGGTCTTAGCATATTTTCCTGGCAAACTGTTTGTAAGTTATGAATTTTCATCAACCGCATGCATCACGAGAACACCCGTATCAGGCAATGCCCTGTCTCTCGTATCAGGGCTTATTGCTGCAGGATTATACGGGAACATTGGTATCAGTTGAGTAGCTTAAGAACTAGGTTGTGCTAATGCTTTTCTCATTGCTATCAGAGGTCATCTATATCAACGTCGTGGAAGGTTGGTTCAATGGTCCCCGTCTAATGTCCCGAACTGGTCGATTCTTGTGGACACGTAAGTGGACATAAATCCCAGGGTTTCTTTCCTTACTGATCTTGCTCAGCCATGGTCTTATGCTACTGGGCATTAGGTCAGTTTGTTCCAAGGCTTCCCAATGAAATTGTGTTTATCGATTGATTACTGTCTTGAGCTTTCGTAATTGGTTCTGCCATCCCTCAGATCCAAACAATTTCAGCGCTCATAGCTGCAGTGGCGATCATGCAATTTAGTTACTCCTTCCCTTTGCTCTTGAGGGTCGCGTACGATGTCAAGACTGACGCGATGGTTGCCGACAAAGTATATGTTCCCGGTCAAGGGACCAGTGGACGCATTGATACTTGGCATCATTGGTCTCGTTGGCGTAGAGTAGATCACCCAGAGATTTTCTTTAACCTAATGGTTCATTGATCTATCTTTAGGGCATGTTTTCAGGAAGGTGGTATTTCAAACTCTTCAACTTTCTTACTGGTGTCGCGGCGCTCGCAATGGCCTGTTTAGGTATGTCTAGTGTGTGATATGTATTAGAGAGTCATTCGCTTATAATTGTAAGGTATGTGGGGTGCTGGCAAAACTATCCAGACAACATTTGCACATGCCGGCGCTGCTACATCTTTTGGATGTCAACCCCCTGTTTAACTTACGAGATATCGATCTACTTACCGTTCTAAACTTGATGTATATTACTATCTAACCGAGCAATGTCTCGTCGGTCATAGTCTCCATTACTTAGCAGAGCTGATAACAGATGATAGCTGAGGGAATCATTCGTCGTCGGCAACCCGGCCCGACCATGCTGAATAAACCTTGTCAGTCCCGTCTTGTATTCTTCAAGCTTGATGTCTGCACGCAAGAGGAGGAAAATTGAAACTCTCACGGAGGAATGTTTTGGAGAGGTCGTCTCGGAAATAGACCTCGAAATTGCCATGAGACGTCGAGTGGCAGAGACGATCGAGTCTAGAATTTCTTGGGCTCTTATCCTACAAGATTCATTGAACCAAGGTCAATTACAATGAAGCCATTCCAAAATCTCTACTGAAATTTACATTTCGTAAGGTAGTAGCGGCTCAACAGCCTCATTCAAGGACGTGGCATTGGACGTAGCTTCTACGATTGAGGCACCTCTGGACGTCATTTTCGAACGTGAGGTTACTCACAATGTCCAATCGATACCGGTGCACACAGCAAGACCTTCTCGACCTCCGCCAAGACACAAACAGCCTCGAAACCCGAATGGCAAATTCCTGTACATACGGTCCTCTGATTTACATCCCCCATACGACGACAACCATGTCCAGACCTACCTTCTGCGGTGTCCGGAATGCCTTCGACAATCGTTTACGTCTTTACAAGGTCTCCTCAATCACGCACGAATCTCTCATGGTAAAGAATGGGGCACGCATGATGAATGTGTAAGGGCTTGTGCCGTAGTGGATCCGGACCTGGATGTTGAAATGGGAACTGAGGTTGGCTTAGGACCTAACGGTATCCTACCTGGGATCAGGAGCCTATTTCAGATGGCAGTTGGGGTTCATCAAGCGAGCGAGTTGATAGGTGGTGGGGACGCTGAAACATCGCGTGTTGAAAGCCATTCTCAGAGTTCAAACCTCACCAAAACGCTTGGTTTGCATGAAGACACGCCTGCACTCGCGCCATTTTTAGGAAAGGAAGCTGTACGACGTAGCATTAAGGTTTGGGCCAATGAGGATGATTTGGTCGATGTTGAGGGCCTTGATGACGACGGTAAATCCTCAAATGGTGCGCAAACATCGTCGGTCGCGAAGGTCGTTTCCAGTGCTCTGCGTCGCCCTTGGAGGATGCATTTTACCCACCGGAATAATTTTGAACCAGAAAGGGAGGGAGAGACAACGCAAGAGTCCACTAAGATTACTATCCCTAACTTTATTGCAAACGAAGCGGACAAGCCAAAAGTAAATGCTTCTAAACTGGATGGCCTACGGGACGCCCTAGTGGGAACGACAGGAAGTAGGTTTTACTTTCAGGCTCGAATTTCTATCGTGGATCGCAGTCTTTGGGTACCACCAGGTTTGTTCGCTCTACTTCATCTTGACCAATTCAATATTCGATCGCTTATACAGAAAAGCGCGAAATGTCGAGTCATGGCCGCGCATATAAGTGGATGATATCGGTCGATGCGCCTTCCTATGTGGGTAGAACTTCAGAATATTATCATTCAGCTAAATTTCTATTAGAGCCACCATATAACTACTATACTCAAATGTCTGAGTGTTTCCTCATTTTTGAACCCTGATGAACCACCTCTCACAACTACACGACCCCCCTTCGTCGTCGTCGGCAATGCGGATGAGCCATTCTTGGCCAAGGTAGAGCTACAGTTCAGCGGTGCGCCTGACTCAGAAGGAGAGTTGACCAATCAAACCGTTTTTCTGGAGCACTGGGTTGAGGTCCGTCGTGACTGGCGTGTTTCTGTTACTTATATCTGAAAGTTGGCAGCTGGACCTCTTGAAATCGTCTGCACCAGTTGTTGGTGATGAACAGATGGTCGACATTGATCTGAACAGAGGAACAGTCTTTCTTCCACTTCAAAAAGGATATTCTGCAATCGGATTGAAGGCTCAGTGGTCGCAACCGTCTTCTAAAGTTATCCAGGACGACAATCAGATAATGTCTCGACAAGGTAGGTCAACGACTACCTCCGTTTGCTGGACAATCCATTGATTAACGTCGTTAACAGACCACGTTGATATACTGAAGAATCTTGCAAAGAAGTTCCCAATGACACTGAAAGGTCAGTTGAGAAGATACAGATTTGAACCATAAAGTGACGCTGGTGCCATCCTGCAGAAACGAAACAAAATCGTCAAACCCAACCACAAGTCCCGTATAGATTAGTTTCTATCCCTCAATTTCAATCTTTCATCCCTGGAAGGAAGAAGGCCATCGAGGTAAGGTTATAGTCGCTGAGTGTAATCATTAACCTTAGACTTAACCTAGTGGAGTCGCGCGCGCGCAATTCACGACGCGTACATTCAGCATATTAAGGGGGAACCATCTCAAACGCAAGGTTTGGTCCCTCCAACGACCGCGGACGTGTATCGTTGGCTTCTGAAGGAGGGTCATTTTATCCGGCCACTCGATACGACCAGTCTCAAGATCAAACGTCATGACATGCAGACCATGAGTAACTCCAATCGTCGTGACGTTTGGTGCATAACATGCGGTCAAAGGATTGATGCCCATCTGGCATCTTCCGCGGTCCTGCCATTTGATGATGTGCGAATGGAGCCAGAAGACAACCCTGAGTATGCTGGCAAAGAAGGAAATGCTCCTGAGATCCCCCTACCGTGCAACATCGCACCGAAAATCTTCAAAATGCCTATGGTGAATGTTTTTTCTCGTCTTCGTGTGGACCAATGCAATGCAAGGCCTATCATCACCATGAAAGACTTTGAGGCTGTTCATTCTGTGACAGTTTGTGACCCCAAACTCATAGTAGCTGTCCACGACATCGTTTCTGCCTTGAAGCTACCCACTTTTCCTTTGCCTTCAGGAAATAGCGAGAGCTCGTACTTTGACAAACTTGGGAAGAGTAAAGGCACCATTGAGAGCCATCTTGCTCCCTATGCTACACTCGCCATGGCAGCCCGATGTTTCATGCAGTCGTTGGTCGATTATGGGGTCGATCTTGTCAAGAGGCAACAATCCTCGAGAAGATTGTTCTCAAAAGGACAAGACATATCCGAGGAGATGATTCCTAGCAGCGTCCTGACCCCATCTCACATTCTCAGTGGCGTACTTTCTCGGAGAGACGTTTCTGGTTATCCCCTAGGAAGTGCCATCTTTGAATGTCTCTCCAGGTTAGGAGTTCCGGCGACTCCGGCGACTTCAACAACGGATCCTTAGTAGGAGCTCAAATGCAATATTTGATCATAGTCGGAGTAGATGGTTCCGGGCAAGCTGAGAGGTGTCCATACATTCACCTGGTGGGAATAGTATTTAGTCTTTCCGACCATGATTTCTCCTAACGTTGCCTCAGACTGAATCTGCCAGAATAACTTCAATAGAGATTTTCATATTCATTGCGATGATAGGGGAAATCGTTGAACAAGAAAGGTCTAAAGGAATGTCTGAGCTCTATTCCAGGACACTTAACTCGCGCAGTATAAACATGTAACGGCCCCTCAAAGGGTAGCAAGTACTTAGATCTAGGCTGTATCCGGCCTTCAGGCACAATTATGGCTCCTTCCATCAAAATCCTTCCTCGGAGAAGGTACGGACAGGACGATCCAGACGTCCGCGTATCTTGTCAAGAGCCGTCAATGGACACCATGAAGTTGCAAGTCCTGCACTGTCGGGACGTTCTTGTTCTTTTCAGAGGAGCTGGTGTCAGTGGCAACGCCGTGAGCTTGGATATATGTGGTTCATGCTTCGCTTCGCGACGAATCTTCTTAATGGCATCCATATGCACTGTTGCCCTGGTCACCTGCCCGGTACTTCCATGAGCGGTATATATAGTCCCTTGGACGAGGATAGTGGGCTTCAATCGATACTTGCTTGTTCTCATCCTTCTTTTATCTTCATTTCTCATCTGAGGCATCTGTATGTTCGTCTTCTGCCGTCTTGCAGCGCCACTTGTGTGCATTCTTGCATTCCAGGGTGTCGTGGCTGGGAACCACGGTTCGTTGGGCAATCGTAATATGCACCATCGCCACCATTTTGCACACCACCATTACCCGACTACTTCTGACTCGACGAGCTCGTTGGCTACTCGCTCGACTTTCCCTACCAGTCGTTTTATCACTTCCATTAGATCTATACCCCTCCCTACAACACTGGTTTTCAGAGCTGAGGCACCTGACACCTCTGACGATGATAATTGCTTTGATAGCGATACCACTGCGCCCGACGAAATTGATAGCAGCGCTTCAAATTTAGACGAAACAGATAGCAACGCTTCAAGTTTAGACGAAACCGATACCAACACTTCAAGTCCAGACGAAATTGATCCCGAGACTTTAGATCCAGAGGATTCGAATAGTAGTCCCGACAGCGTACAGCTCATCACAAAGAGTTCCCGTGCTTTGTTGACACCAAACGGGATCAAAGCAGGCATTGCAGGAGGGGATGCTTACCCGTTTTTCAAAGACCACATTGGGTGGTGGTACGATTGGTATGAATTTTGTTCAATCGTCCTTCTCCCAGCTCTGATCGCCTTTTCCTAGGACGCCAAATCCCTCAAAACCAGGCAAGCCAATAGGTGTACCTATGCTCTGGGGTGGTGGCACTGCCGACCCGGTCGACGCTGAACGTCTTGTCGCCTTCAAGAAAATAACGTCTCCGCCTCCATTCGTGCTAGCATACGAGGAGCCTGATTGCCCACCGGGTTCCGGATCTGCTGGCATGTCAGTTTCTGCCGGTGTGTCTGGTTGGGAGAGGCTGATTGTACCTTTGGGAAAGAAGGGATCTCTGATGGGGAGCCCATCGATGTGCAGTATGTCTCTGCTGCGAATGCTAAGGGGCAAGATGGTGACTTACCCTTAACGTGTTCAGAACAGGCAGACGAGACATGGCTTGCCCAGTTTAGCTCGAAGATTTCACATCAGTGGGATTTTACTGCTGTTCATATCAACAAGAACAGCATCGACGGTGTGAAGAAGGACATTGTGAATTTGTAGCCCTTCAGGGTTCAGTCAACGCTTACTTACCGACTGACAGGAACATTACTGGAATACGTACCAGAAACCAATCTGGGTGACAGAGTTTGCTTGTGTCAATGGTTGGTTTCACTTTTAAAAGAGCCCAGATGCACTGACTCAAGAAATATTTTTAGATAAGGACGGTTTTAGTCCGTGTACTGACCAACATCAGATCAACAACTTCATTAACGCCGCCGTTTCGTATTTTGAATCAGAGAGCCGAGTTTATGCTTATGCTTATAGTAACGGTCTTGGGCTCGGAAATGTCTGGCCGCTGATGAAAGGTAACTCGCTGAGGTGAGTTTCTCCTAACAGGACCACAACTTCGGGCAACCAGTTAATACGATGTCTCAGCGAATCTGGAAAGGCATATCTTGCAGCTGTTCGCAGATATCACTAAAAAGCCTAATAGCTGGGCTTCCTGTTGCCCCTCCCTCGAACCATGTAGAATTGTATGAAGTAGAAATAATATATACAGATGTTTCAAAGCTAAGCAATGTTCTAAGTAGAAGATCGTTGTGTGTCAAGCAGTTCTTCCGCCTTCTTTGCTCGTCTCTCTGACTCGTCTAGGACCTCGTTTACCGTACGGTCCAACCTTTTCCAATGCTTTCGCGGACCAAGCTCCGCCTCCCATGCACGAGGGTTCCGAAGCTTGAACCCTAATTTCTTCTTGATTTTCGCAACATACCCAACCTCACTCACATTGCGTACGACCTTGTCCATCTTCCGCTGTTCGGGGGTTAACAACGCTAAAACATGCGCGGGCGGGCCTTTCCTTTGGCGCGAGATGGTCCGCCGAAGTATTTCTCCGCGTCGCTCGCGCTCAAGTTCACGCGTCTTATTTGCGATCTTCTCTCGTTTCGCAGCCTTAATAGCGTCAAGCATCTCTTGTGAGTAGGGTTCATCGCGCCTGCGCTGGTCTCGTTCCAACGTCTCCTTGATCGATTCTTGCTGTTGCCTGAATGGTTCCACTGTAACAACCATCAATGTATCAATCAAAACTGAAAAGAAAGCAAGAATATCGCTTGACGCACTCCACTCTTCCAAATGTGAGGCATATACTGACTCCACTGCTCCTACCTTCCCTGCGAGCTGAGCCGCACCAGTCTCAAGGTTCGCCTCGAGCCTGAGGTCTTGTATATACTCTTGGATTTTCAAAAGTGTCTGCATTCGCCGTTCGCGTGCCATGCGACGCTTGCGAATCATACCGGAGATGTGCATGGGCTGGGGTTTCAGTCGCGGTAGGGGAGGGTTGGCAAAGGAGGGACGAAGGAGGCCGCCTGTCATGATAGGACGATTTGCAAGTTTATCTTGCCAGGCGCGTTCTTGATCCGCGAGGGAGAGCCAGTAGGCCCTTTCGTTGCGTGCGCTGAGAGCACGGGAGTAGCGCTGCAGGCAGGCTTGATAATGCTCGTCGCCTGCATTGGCTTTTCTAAATGTATCGAGGTACTAGGTAGCAGAGTGTCAGTATGTAGTGGAAAATGTTTAGGATTTGGATGTATACCTTATATCCTCTTTCAAGACCACGCTTGGTAGCATCTGTCCCAGTCAAGTGTCGATTCTTTCGAAACTCATATCGAACGCGTTGTCTAATCTGCAGAACGTGTTGAAGAGGGAAAAAAAAATATTCAACAGGGAGACTGACATACCACCTCAGTGGGTGCCGCTCTGAGCAAACCTCTGTACAACGACCATAACGTCGGAATTCTATGGGCAGCAAGTTGGAAGAATGGTACACGAGGACGGACGCGCCGTAATGGGGAGATGAGACGTGCCAAGTTGGTACGGAAGGTCACCGATTCTTGAGATGGTGCATGAGGATGTTGCATTTACTTAAAAAGAACCTGTGATCACGCACTATGAAAAGTCTCAGCAAACAGTATGACATGAATGGAATCTGTAACAAAGAGTGTCTTTTTGTATTTGATATGAACTTCCAAGTCCTACAGAGTGTAACATAGTATATCGTGAGATGTAAGAGATGTAAACAGGGGTTGCTATGATATCATCTGCTTCAGAGTTGTAGCTGAGATGTAAGGAGATAGCATGTGCAGAGAGAACTAGTAGATGGAAGGGACGATGCGGTAGGGAACGAGTTTTTTGTAGGTATCCCAATCCTTGCCATACCTAGTATCAAAGCTGTTAGCCACCAGGAGAGCACTGAAAGAATGAAAAGTATACTTTTTCTGGCAATGCTCATCGTCGCGAAGTTGTCGGTGGATAAGTAAGACCGCAAAGTAGCTAACATAGAAATAAGTTATGGGGGTGTTGAATCCTGTGGGCAAGGACCATGCAAAAGCCATGAGGAGATCGCCGCTGTCGGACTCCAAATTAGATGTGGATATAGATAGACTAAAGAAAGACTCACAAATAGTTAGGGTGCCGTGACCAACCCCACCATCCCGAAGTCAGAAGTTTCGATCCAGAGGCAGTAGTTATGTATTTTAGATCTTGAAGACCGCTTAGTGCGGGGAACAAGGTACAGCATTGAGTGAGCTTACTTTTAGGATTAGATCCGTTGCGGAAATCGTTCTTTTCGCCATTAGCAGCTCTAAAAATACCGTAACCAGTAGCATTAACGAGGAAGATGACGGTCGTCCAGGCAGGACCAAGTTCAATCTGCTTGAACACGAGGTAACGAGCTTGAAGGGAGTAGACGAATGGGACCCAAGTCAAGTCACCGATAGCAAGCATAAAGCCGAAACCATCGGTAGTAATATCCATCGTCGTGAAGACAGCACTCTACGCAAGTATTAACGATGTATGGGCACGATTTTCGGAAAAGCTACCTCGTTGAACAGCGCGTCGGCGACATATAAGCCTTGGAACACCAATACCAGCCACATGGAATCAGTGATCTCACTGATACCGCCTCGACGGACTGCTTGTTCGCACGCCATACTGACGTCAATAAAGTACCATAGAATAAGACCGGGTCTCAGTTCGTTGAAGGATTTGATGTCAAAGGAGCCAATGGAAGGATTCAACTCGCGGCCGATGAAGAACTAGAGTGTGTGGTGAGCGAGGAGGGCGCGATATGGAGCCTAGTCGCCTACATCATAAATGAAGTTGCCCGAGTTGCCTCCGAGAGCAAGGAGCTTGCCTTTGCGGAACGAAAAGGCGTAGCAATAGATGGCCTGAATAGTTGCCATCAAGACTGACGCGGTGACGAAGCCAACCCATTTTTCGTAGAGAAAGGTGAACGATGATGGCCCGAAACGGTGAATGGCACCAGCCGTCAGGCCTAAAGCTAGTAAGTATGTCGGGAACGCTAGTAACCACCGTCAGAGGACGTGTACAAATACAAGAGAACGCGTCATACCATTAACTTTGTACGACTTTGTTTTCCCCGTACGAAGGGTGGTACCCTGAACCCAGTCACCCGGTAATACAAGCCATGCGACGACGGTGTACGTGTACCACGCGAGATAGACAAGAAAAGCCTGTGTGTCCCAGAGAGAAGCCCACCAGTGTGGATCGGTCACAGAAGCCACGATCTGGTCGGGAATTGCTGTAAGGTGTGGTGTGCACCCATTTGCCTCGGAGCATCCAAAATAGAGCCCATATGTGATAGCTGGGACGATGAGGGTGACGAAGAGTGCACCTGGGGGCCCAAAGAATTCGTAGGAGGTGGTGCGAGGTGCGAGGTCGACGTTGGTAGTCATGGTTGAAAGGGAAAAGAGCTGATGGGACCCTGACAGAATATTGATGGAAACAAAGTCCCATGACCACCTTGGAATTCTCTGGAGACCATAATAATCAGCCTCCGAGATCGGTCTCAATGCTCCTCCGTTCACGAGAAACATACAAGTATCGTCTATTCTTCTCTTCTATGTTTGTTTTCTAATCATGACCCTGGCCCAACAACTCGATGAACTTGCGTTGGCCCACGAGCAAGGCATGCTCAAGTATACCTTCGTTTTCCTCGACGTGATCGCTGCGAGCTCACCGACCTTACAGCGACGATGAATATCGTCTTCTTCGCCAGAATCTATTTGAACAACATTCTACTAGTGCTTTGGTTCCTGTTCAGCCACCTATTCTTTCAGGCCGAACTTGTGAGTCGAATCCTTATCTCTTGGTCCCACCTCATCATTTTGTGTAGCATCTTCACACCGTGTGCGGATTGTGGACGCTCCAAATGATATGTCTTCTCACAAGCCATCCCTTCGCAGAAAGGATTCATTCACCACTAGTGTGAGCAGTCCGCTGAAGCGCGGAAGTGAGGTTAAGACCTCTACCTCGCACCCAACAGACGCTGTGTCTGCGCCGCCGACAAAGCGGGGGTTGATCCCCCGTTTACACAAAAGAGCAAGACAGCTGTTCTCTGGCCGCACGGACGATAAGCGCCTGACCAGTCAAACTGTCAATCAAGATTTTTCGCATACACAGCACCAATCCAACACTCCTTTACGATATTCGAAACACCCTGAAATTCCCACATTTCCCTCAGCCCGGCTAAGCACGTCATGTTCGTCCGAGATCTTTGATGATAGGAACCTTTACACAACGAAAGACATCCGCGCTGCCATCATCGCGACAGAGGCGGAAGCACACCGGCTTTTGGAGGCTTTCAACGATGTAGAAACCTTGACCTCTTTCCGTGTTACTCAGCAGAATGCGCATCGTCTTCGAGCCCCCACTCCTGAGCATGTTACTACTGTAATGATTGGATCAAACTGGCGGAAGTACATACCTGCTCAATTTCCCCCGTCCGAGCGAAAGTTGCATTTCTCTGTTGAGCCGGTGACTGACGACTCGTCCATACATTCTAACTCGCCATCAATCAAAAGGAGTCTGTCGCGCTCAAAGTCAATTTCGTCTCTGAGGAGCAAACAAAACTTTACTAGCCCGCTTTCGTCTCGCATATCCACATCTCCCTCCCCTCCGCCTCCCTCTATCTTGCGGAAAAGCTCTATGTCATCTTTAGCCTCACAGTCGAAGTTTGGGGTTATTTCCACCACGAGTTTGTCGCGCAGTAATGGCCATCTCCCTTTACCCAAGCTTGCAAAGGGAAAATATTTCTCAGAGGTAGATGATCCCGAAATAGCAGACATGGAGAGTCATCCTGAGGTCTTCGAGATCCAACGACGCAGGGACGAGGTCGTTGCGCGGTACAATACTCGTCTTGAGTACCTGCAGGCGAAATTGAAGAGCGCCGAGCTTCATGAACAGCTTCTGAGGAGGTAAATTGGGGAATTGTTAACGACTTTTTATATAATGCACTATCTATGGATGCTTTCAAGACCACGAACTTTTATTGGACGCTTTCACGACCATGGACTTTTACTATTCTACTAGAGCGCTATAATGTTCGACATTACATATCTTACCTTATCAATTGATAGTATGGGCCAACTACGTGTTTTTCATCGTTGAACGCTGTTGTCGGCTTTAGCAAGCCTGCTCAGGATCAAGCTCAGGCTTTCCCCAAAAAATAAAATTCAATTTGATATCATGGAGAAACATTTGATTTTTTGTGACAAATACGAGGGTGACAAACGCGTTATTCCGGCGATCACTCGTCCACATTGTAAAGTGATCGGCCCCAAGCGAGAATGGTCATTTAGAGCCTCCTCCGAGTTACAACCTAACCACCACCCACTCCTTCACCGTTCTCATCATGGGCAAGCCATCGGAAGTGCAGGATTCCAACAACAGCCTTACTGTGCGCGATAACCGTACTGGCAAGGTGTATAATGTCCCGTAAGTACCTCCTCTCCAGCACAATATCCTAGCACGGTTTCGACGCCGGGTACCCGGTATTGCGCAACATACGAGAGTCATTGGCTGATGTTTCATCTCTGCTGCTTAGGATAGTAGACAATAGCATTTCTGCTACAGCGTTCAAGGCCATGTCCGCATCTCGGGCTCCTGGAGAACGGGAGGAAAACGAGACGGAAAAGGGTTTGAGAGTTTCAGACAGAGGGTTTTTGAACACTGCTGTTTTGCGGAGTACGATCACGTATATCGATGGAGAGGCTGGAGGTTTGTTCCCAAGGTTTTATCGTTAGACTGGATTATTAACTCAATATTCGACACACTTGTAGTTTTACGCTACAGGTTCACATTTTCCGTGCCTCCTGGCTTTCAAAGGCAACCACTGACAACCTTTCTATTCAAGGGGATATCCTATAGAACAACTTGCAGTCCATTCCTCGCATCTTGAAACTGGTGTGTGATTCGTCTAGTGGGTCCTAGAAAGTATTAACATTTTCGGCACGATAGCCTATCTGCTCATATACGGATCATTGCCCTCTGCAACTCAGTTGCTTGAATTTGAAAATGAGGTCATGCACCACGGCACAGTACACGCCGACGCAGAACAATTCTGCCGGTCCTTCCGGTGAGTAATAAACCTTGTATGACTGTATTATGTTGATCGCAGTTCTATCTAAAGATATGACGCACATCCCATGGCTATCTTGACAAGCGCTTTTGCGTATATGGGGTCCTATTATAGAGAGGCAAACCCTTCTTTGCAGGGTGTGTGCGGTTGCAGGTTGTCTGTGTCTGCTTTTGTTGACGAGACTCGGGTCTATACAGGGCAGAATATCTTCACACAGGGTGACAACATGTCACTGGAGCTGATGGACAAACAGATCTATCGACTAATTGGAAAAGCAACTACACTCGCCGCGTACGCAATGGTCAATTTCAATTGACGAAAGTAGCTGATGCTCTGCCAACATATAGCATGGCATACCGTGTCCGCCAAGGCCGAGACTTTGTTACACCTCCCACAGGGCTTAGCTATACCGGCTCGTGCGTCCCTGTTCTCTATCCTTCCCCGACAAAGTTTGATCTTGAATGAAGATTCTTATACCAAATGGATCACTTGGGCGAGGAAAATTATGTACCCAACCCCGTGCTCGAGAAGGCGCTGGACGTGCTTTTCTTGCTTCATGCGGACCACGAGTTAAATGCCTCGGCTACCACGGTCTTGCAGACAGGTAGCTCGCTTGTGGACCCATATTCTGCAATAGCGTGAGTGGTCCTCGCTCTTATATCCTGGACATTGAAATCATTTGGTAATTTAGCGCCGGTTGTGCATCGCTATAGTGAGTTGTAATGCTTGATATAGATTGATTTCATGGACTGAAAAACTGTCGGAAAAAGTGGACCGTTGCACGGTGCGCCTTCTCAATATGTCATATCTCAAGGCGCTGATTTCTGTCGTGATAGGTGGCGCCAATGAGGCCGTCATTCGGATGTTGATATCGATTGGAAAGTAAGTAATGCTTTACAGCGATGATTCTTCGTCGACCAACTTCTTCAGACCGGAAAATGTTCCAGCGTTTATTGAAGCTGTCAAGAAACGCGAAAAGGTGCTTTCGGGCTTTGGTCATCGGTGTGTACACGCAATACAGCGCGCAAACTGGAACTAATCATCTGGTCGTCAAGTGTCTACAAGACAGTAAGTGATTGTGGGTCCTTGGAGAAAGCAATAATTAGAATGAACTGCGGCATAGTCGGATCCTCGTTCTTTCATTGTTCGCAAAACCGCGGATGAAGTTTTCAAAATGTATGAACGCCCTAACATGGTAGCCTGCCATCATCTGACATTTCTCTTTCAGTACCGGCAAGGATGAGCTTCTCGAGACAGCAATGGCACTACACGATGCTGCAATGAAGGACGAGTACTTTATCAAGCGCAAACTTGCGCCAAATGTTGACTTCTGGTAAGTTGTATTAGCATCATGATCTCATTTGTGTCCTCATTGTCTCGTAGGAGGTAAATTGTCAAGTTCAAAATTCCGAGCCTACCATATCATTAATCATATTACTCCGATCACAGTGGGTTGATCTATCGTGCTATGGGTGCGTCTGATCGTAGGCATGAAGGCTTAATTGTACTGAAACATTTATAAGGCTTCCCTCTCGATTTCTTCCCCGTGTTGTTCGCTGTGCCGCGGGTAGTTGGATGGCTTGCGCACTGGCGGCAGGTATGGTACTGGTGGTGTTTGTGTCGATCTTGACTGAGCGGATGCACGTTGTAGATGATGCTGCAAGAAGGGGGCGTCAAGATCTGGCGGCCTCGACAGGTACGAAGAATGCAAATGCCATGTGGACGCCTGAAAATTATTTTCTAGATCTATGTTGGGGCTGGTAAACGCGACTATGTCCCGGTCGACAAGCGTGTCGCTGTCGAAGGCCCGAAGTTGACACCATCAAAGGTGTTCCATTCAGGGTAAGTCTTTTTCTGTTTTCTGAGGGAGATGGTGGCCATGACAACGCTCGTTTGTTCTCAGCATAACAAAGCGAAAATACCTTGCTTCTTTCAAGGGTAAGGTGGCTGCGAGACTGTAGTATCTATGTATATATGTGGTACTTTAACAATGGATGGCCGGGAATAGAATGGTTGATCCCAAGGCAACTGTCGGATCAGATGTTGTGATATATTTGCTGGTACAAATGAAAATGAATTGGGCAAATCAATCTCTCGCTCTCACCGCGTGCTCGCTCGTCCCCTCCTTACTCACAACGCCCCGCCGCCGTCTCTATCGTCCCAAGATGTTCTCCACACTCTTTACTGTTGCCCTCCTTGCTGCACCCGCTCTTGCTGATTTCGCTATCAGCACCCCCAACTTTGTCCAGGTACGTCACCTTGTCTTCTGTTCGGCTCATCTAGTACTAACTCGCCCTTTTTCATAAGTGTCAAAGTTCTGAAATTTCATGGGCGCCTACCACTGGACCCTACAATCTCATCGTTGTCGCCGCTGAAGATCCTTGCGGCGATGCTCTGTACGTGTCCACCTTTTTTGGTCGAATCGCGTCCTGATGATTTTTATCTTAAGCTTTGACCTTGGCGACCATGACGGCACTTCCATACATTGGACCGCGGCCCTTCCTGCTGGAGCCAAGGTCCAGCTTTCTTTGGAGGATTCTACTGGTGACGAGGCCTGGAGTGGCGTGGTGAGTTTCACTTCACACCTATCATCGCCTTCGCTCACAACCGTCTTTATCGTAGATCACTGTTGGTAAAAGCAACGATTCATCTTGCGTTCCCGCCTCTGTCGCAGATATCGTCCAGTCTGAATCCGCCTCCGAAGCCGCTTCGACTTCAACCAAGGCTTCTTCCTCAGCCAAGGCCAGCTCGACCCAGGCCAGCAGCTCAATTCAGGCCAGCTCAGCGATCGCACAACCTCCTTCTGGAACTACGTGAGTATATTTCCATGTCAATGGAAATTTGCACGATTTCTGATGATGATTGATGCATCGTGCAGTGTGGTTGTTACACCCACGGCAACTGTCAATGTCGCCGCCTCGACTGCTGAGGACCCTGTTCCCTCGGCTGTTGGTGCTGCTGGCTCTAATCCTCTACTTGGCAACGGTGCGCCTTCCATGCGCCAAAGCGCTCCAGCAGTTCTTGGTGCCCTCGCCGCGGTCCTCGCGTTCTCTCTTTAAATATTAACGATACCCCCACGCCAAGCACGCAATATTTGACTGGACGAAAATGACCTCGTGCACAGTGCGAGTCACCGGCTCCTCATTCTTTCTTATTCCTTCCGGTGCTGGTTTTTTTTTGTGGATTTTATGTTATTCTTTCTATTGGTTGGGCGATTCTGCGAATTCCCTCTGTATTTTGAACTGTAGACGTGGGTCCCGCTGCGAGGTCAGACGGGACGGGTTTCATAGTTAATCTCGATTTTTGGTGGATGCTTGAAGTGGAATCGGAAGTTGAGCTTGGGTTTGACTGATGTCTTTCATCTTTTCAGCGCCTTGTCTTTCCCTGCGTAGGCAATGTTGTGTCTATCTATCGTTATCTTTATTTTCCATATACCCATGCTGTGGTATGTTTTTTTTTGTCATAGCGAGAAGTATTGTGAGGAAGAAATTGATTGTGAGAAGAAAATTGGGAAGTTGATTGATATCATGACGCTAATTCCCTTGGACTTGTTCCTCCATGGCGCAAGGGTCGGATTGGCATAAAGTGTGAGGCGGGTCTCTTGTTCGCCTTTCTTCGCACTCTGATGCGACAGTCTCCATCTAAGAACCCTCGAGATACCTTTCGCATCGCACAAGCATGCGCTATTCGCCAAACAGACGATCGAGGTCGACGCTGAGCTGCAACCACAGGCTGTCCAACGTACGCTAGAAGTGAAAGATAATATTCTCATTGCGTATGTTCCTCTCGCCCTTGATCTTCGATGGGTGAACGCTTATGGTTATGTTGTCCACAGGACATTCGCTACACTTACCGTCCGGCTTGCGCGTCTCACGACGAATGCGTTCCTTGAAAACGTAGATCTAGTCGTGCGTACACTTTCAGAGTTTGGTGAGGAGGCAGAGAGGGGACGTATACAATCATGATGGGCCGCGATATCCCCTCTAAACCTCTTTGTAGGGATCAGCCAACGGGCGAAGGAGTCGATCCCAAGGGTTTTTGGCTCGAATGATGAGAACACATAAACAAAAGGGCTAGGATTCGCCACGAATGTCGACAAGGAAAGGCAGAGTACCATACATACAAGGCTCGACAATTCATTTCCAATACATGTCAAGGGTCAACAGACATATAGATACGGAAAATGATTACAGATGTCTGCTGTTCAAGGGTTCTCGACCCCATCATTCGCGTTTTACGAATTGGGTAAAATCAAGGAAATATTGTTACAGATTGGAGTCTACTCCTCTTTGCCCTCAGCTTCACCCTCTGCCTTTGCCTTCTTCTTCTTGCTCTTCTTGCTCTCTCTGAGATTACGCGCAAGAATAGATTTGAGGTTCTCATCCTCGAGTTCCTTCTCGGTCTTTACAAGCTCAGGCTTGTACCAGATGGGCGGGTGCGTGATAAGTGAAGGGCCGCCAGGGAGAAGGGCAATAGTGAAGTGGAAGCCAGCAACAAAGGTGTTGGCCGGGGTGAAACTATGACAAGCGGATGATCGGGATGAGGCAGGAATAGTTCGATCAAAAAGACTTACACGACTTCGTAGGGTTTGACAAGACTGTGCTGTACAGCCTCCTGCAGGCCCATACGCGCCCTCTTCTCATCCTCAAGAGAACGAATGTTGAAGGGGAACGCGCCTGCCTTCTTCTGCACCTCCGAGAACACGGACCGCGAGTTTTTCATCTTTAATTGGTAAGTCACCGTGGAGTCACGCTGGTAGATCGTTGTACGAGACTCTTCCAGACGGGCCTGGATGCTGATAGTCAATTGATATTCACCTTAGTCGAATCGTTTTTGCTTACCTTGCCATCCTCACCAGACGAGATGAGGACATCCATACCGTATACATCACCTTCAGCAAACGTCACGGTATCGAAATCGCGCTTCTGCGCTTCACTAGGATTCAGAATAATCCTCTTCTTTCCATCGATAACATTTTGTGTTTGATTACATGAGAGCATTCCTTCGAGACACGTCAAAAACACGTGTCCCGAAAAAAAAAACACGAACCTTCAACGGGTTTGCAGCCCCAGGCGCTAGAAATATTGCTAACAGCCTCGGTAACATTCCAATTCTTGTTTCCCACTTTAATTGTGCGCATTGCAAGTTCGGCAGCGTGCCATGCGGCCTTGACAACGTCAGCGCGTCGACCAGTGGCGGGAGCGTCGGGGGTGACACCAACGATGATTGTCTCCGCGCTGATCGCGGCGAAACCATCGATGTGTGCACCCAGTTGAATCTTGACGACGTCGTCTTTGGCTAGGACCTGCTCTGACTGTGGGTCCGATCTGTAGGACGCGACAAAGTCAGATCGCGTTTGGCGCGATCGAGGAAGATCATCAGACGTACGCTAGAGGAGAGAAGTGCGCGACGGCGTTGTTAACGGAGATGCAGGTTGGGAAGGCGAGCCCTTGAGGCGTGGTCAGCGAAAAAAGGCGCACAATCGTGATTAACGAAGCGCACCCTTGCTGACTTTGACGCCCTTGACGGGTTTGTTGTAGACACTGGCTGTGCCTGCCTCGATGAGTTTATCGCCCTCGACGCAGAGATCGATAATTTTAGCTCCCTCGACAGCGAGCTCAATCAGTTTTTTGGTGACTCCATGAATGATGTCGGCAGCAGTCTAATGGGTGGGATGAATTTTTTTCCGAGAAAAGTGTGAGCTGAATTACCTTGTACTTTGTGAGATCAGCTTCTGCGGTGGTAGCAGGCTTCTTCTCCTCAGCGACGGCGGGGGCAGGCGGTTGCTCGTTGTCAGACATGGTGTACAGAGGAGAAGGGCGTGTTGTCCATCGGCTCCGGTGTCAATGTTATCTAATCATATCTGATCGTGTGCCACTATGAATTGACCTTGTACTTTAGCACCGTTCACTGTATTCGCTGTATTGCTCGAACTGCCTATGGACTCAGCTTTACTTTTATCTGCTTTAGGTCTACCAAGCCTCTTCTTCTCTTCTGGTGAACATGCCAATTTTCTGACCTCCTGTCTCGGTACCAATGTCTAAAATCCCAAATTCGTCATGAATTTGCGCGTCTCGGATCCAGATCCAGTCTTACTTACTTTTTGCAACCCCCTTTTGAGACTGTTTTCATCCTACTCTTCAGGCTGAGATTCTAAGCTGCTTCACTCACACCATGCATACTTCCCAACTCCAGCGCCGCAACTCCAATCCACCTATCAAGATCATCGCAGGTGGTAAGGCAATCGACACCAAGTCTTTCGCTAATGGTGGCGGAAAGCCTGAGGTTATCAAAAAGGATCAGGTCTTTGCAGGTCGCACACAAGGTGGTGGCACACGCAAGCAGATTTATGGGACTCGGTAAGCTTGGGACTCATGACCTCACGTCTCGTATGCAGTCGCTGAGATCTCTAGAGTGATTATGGAAGTGGGTATCCTGGTGGTGGCACCTTACGGGGAACCAGCAGTCGCGGATTCCCATTTTATTTTTGGCCCGTAGTATGGACCAATCCATTTCCTATCGACACTGCTGAAGCCTATTTGCATCCCACTGAGGTAATCACTTCGTGCTCCCAACTGATGAGGAAACAATACAAACCTTTTTTCTCTCTTTTTTTTTTTGCAGTACGGGCTCCCAGATAACACCACGCGTCCAGGTGGGCCGCTCGCCACTCTGACATACGTCTCAAATACACCCCCCGGTTCCACCTTTCGCATCCTCACCGACCTCGCGTCTGCGCAAGCCCTCATTAACCCGCTGTCCATCTGTTCATCTTTCGTCAACCTGTCGTCTGCGAGTCCTTCCCCCTATCTTGAAGATGCCGCCTTCCCTCTTCCCGAGCAGACCCTCCAGTACTACCGTGCTTCCAGTGTCGCGCTTACTCTCGACGATTACAACAACACCGCCGCTCTTCTCCCCCAAGCCTCGTCAGACTCATATAACGCCCTTCTCCCGAGTGACACGGACGTCAAACTCCTTCACTGCCTCAACACTACAATAGGCAGTGCTGCCCTTCTATACGATGCAAAAGGCCTCAATGGGGACCAAATCTTCCTCATCATCGCTGGGTCCATCTTCGCCGCGTTGTTCGCAGGCCCGTTGTTGTGCAGTGTGTGCCTCCGGAGTTTCAGGGGACGTCGTGGTCGCCAGGAAACACGTAGACCTTCGACGAAAACGCCCCCGACAGTTCCATGTGTGATTGATTCCATTAGCGCGCCACCTCCTACTGTGATTGTCTTGCCACGAAATGGGGAGCCGCTTTCCTCGGGCAAGGCGGGAGAACTGATTGAAGAGGACGATGTGGCGTCTCTCACGAAGAACGCGCAGGCGTTTGCAGGTACTCAGTCCGATGGCCCAGTCGATCATGGTAGACATGAAAGGCAAACTCCGTGGCGGTGGTTCCCGTTTGGAGGGAAAAACACCAAAACTTCTGAGGATATCGAGATGAAGGGGAGGAATGAACTATGAGTAATATATCAAGTTGATTTACTGAACGAATGTGAAGATATTGTTAGTGTTTTGAATTTTGGAAGCGACTAGCGACTATATACGTAGGGTATTGTATTTACAATGGAAGATATAGTCTTCCAATGCTATAACATACAGGTGAATAGGAGGACTATATATGTGTGTGTGTGTTGTGTGTGTGGTGTTTTTGATAGACTATGCAGAGCAAATACGACAATAGATCCCAAAAATAGAGAAAACGTGTGATGGATACCATATGCATAAGTTTTTAAAGATCCAGCCTTTGAAGATGCCGACAATGATGGATGAAGAAAATGGAGCGTAGGGATAATGATCAGGTCAGGCGTGGCTTCCAGCCAATGAAGCCACGCATCGAGCGACAGAGGGCAGGCGTGTTCCTTGCGGACATAAGGCCATCAGAAGAACACTTACTCTCAATGCTCTGCTGTACCTTGGCACGCCAAACGTGCCAGTCAGGTCGTTGTCCCGGAGGTTCAACCCAGTTTAACTCAGACATAAGCGTACGCATCCTAATACGGTCCGTCATATCACTGTGAGTTTACGTGACAAGCAAGCGCAAGCGAAAATGAGCAACGGAACGCGCCAACCACGAAAAAAAAAACCCTTACTTGTACCAAGCAGCCCATTCATCATCAAACGACTCTCGAATTGAGGACTTGACGTTCCCAGGACCAGAGCTGGCCGTATGGCCAGAGGGCGCGTCTGCGTTTGGGGATACGACTTTGGCGACATTGACGTCATAGAGCTTTTTGTACTCTTGCCAGATAGCTTCTTTGCAGCCCGTCACTGTATGGACCGTGCTTGCGAGGTGCATTTGTGCGAATTCGGTAGTATACGAGTCAATGGAGTCGCCGGATGACGTCCGTGATAAAGGGGTCAAGGTGGCAGTGTCCCATCCTGAGGAACATGTTGATTCACTAGAGGTTCTGACTAGAGCCGGCGGACTCTTCGGTTTCGCGAACTTGGTTCCTGAAAAAGAACGATTGGGCGGCGATTTGTCTGTCTTGGAGTTTGGGGGAAGGAGGACTTTGATAGGGGGGATACTCTGGATATCAGGGAATGCGGACGATAAGTAGAATGGAAGCACAGCGATGGTGCTCTCCGCGATAAATCGAGAAGTAAGCATTGCATCCCATGCGGCTTTGAGCCGGGAATGATCTTGTAGGTCGGAGGTTCGGTCCGTTTCTGTTTGTGGGGTGGAGGGTCTGTAGGGAGTATTGAGTGTTTCACGGAAACGAGGTAGATATGGATGGGACGGTGGGCATAGGGAGCTGGAGGAATTGGGTGGAAATGGAGAAGCAGGGAGTGGCGCGGATAGATTGCTCGGGGATGGCGGTGAATTGGGCTCACAACGTTCATGAAGTGTGACACTTGAGATTGCCGGCGAGGCGCTTGTGAGAGCGAAATTTGAAGGAACAACAATGGAAGGTGAACGGTTGACAAGTGTCATTGAAGAATCTCCATGCCATGGTGGCCGTCGAACCTCGCAAGGGAATATCGGATCTTCCTCTATCACCTTTGAAATCGATAGATTAGCTCTGACATGTCACACGGGACGTATATGTCCTTAATATACCTCGATGACGCCACCAGGCTTCAGGACCCGTGCAGCTTCCTGCATATGTGACATAAGTTGCCAGAGACGTCCAGTTCAAGATTCTATACGTGCCTCAAAAACATATTGCCACTACAATGGTGAATACTAATGAGCGTAAGAAAAACAGGGAAAGGTGGATATTGAGCACCTCATCCTCGGGTACACCGAGACCAATGTTGACCACTCGAACAAAGTCGAAATAGTTGCAAGGAAAAGGCAAGCCGTCCAATCTATGCAAAGACGGTCAACCAACACGAATAGAGTGTTGAATATGACGAACGTACAGATTACCGTGCACCCATTTCACGCGATGAGCTATGTCAAAATGATGTTTCCGAGCTAGAGTATGAAGTAACTTGGGCTGAATGTCTTTGATATCGAAACCAACCACGACGCTATTCTGTGGATAGGTGAGTCATGGAAGGCAGACGGTAATTAGGATTCCTAACGGGCCAAGTTTTGGCAGCCTCGATAGCCCAATAACCATTTCCGCACCCAAGATCGAGTACGACGGCCGGCGGGGGCTCGAACTTGTGTAGAGTGAGATTCTGGCCTCGTGAGCGAAACATATTGTTCCATGCATCACTAAGATTGGAGATGAGGCCAAGAAACACGAGAATGACGCGACATACAATGCAGAATAGGCAGCACCATCGTGTTGAACGGGATAAGGAACATCTCCTGGACGACGTCGAAAGGTGCGGGACTGAAGAAGGATGTGCTCGACGTCGTTGGTGACCATGGACGATAGGCGAGAACGGAGTCACGATGAACCCCATTATCTATTCCATCTTTTTCGAACCCAATGATGGCCGCGAAATTGAGGGTCGCCTGCGTGCGAATTTTGATCTGGCCACGTGCCCGCGTTGCCCGCTGTCCTCCGAGCCCCGACTCGCACTTGTCCGCTCATCATGGCCGTTGCTTTTGCCCTTCGTCGTGCAGCCGTCGCCTCGTCTTCTGCCCTTCGCCCACTTGCTGTCCGTTCTCAGTCTCGCCTTGCCTCCACGTCCACCAAGCAAGAGGTTGATCCTCAGCTGGACGGTTATCCTCAACTTCCCTTTGTCTCACGCCAACATCTTACACCATATGGCTGGCAGGATCCGCTGATGCGTCGCAATTTTGGCGATACAGTACGCTTGCTTTCCTCGTCAAATCGTAACTTTCATTCAATGTAATACAGCTGCACGAAGAAGAGGAAGTTCTATCCATGTGGGGACCTGATATCCCCCCAGTTGCACCTTCAAGCGCTGCTACACAATTCCTCATCGCAGTTTCTGCCTTTGTGGGCTTTGGTTTCCTTGTCAGATATGGCCTGCTGCAAGACCCACCTGCTGTCCGTCGCCAGTACCCATATGGTGGACTAGTAACAGAACTCGGGGGCTTGGACGTGAACAAGGTCCGTCATTTGCAATTATATCCAGGGTTCATCTCGGATGTGATCCCTTCTCCAGGCACGAGTAGGGTCAGTAGACGACGAGTAGATATTAAAACATTTGATATTTGGTGTGCAAGAACGTTGGATGCTGATGTGTATGTGGCATTAGTCCATTTTTAGACCGACTGCTCACGCGGATATAAAATACTTGGTGTTTGTGTTGCTATGTGCGCTTAGCCGGTAGCCATTAGGACCCGCAAATCCTTTCCCTTCATCACCGTTGATATTCAAATCATTTGTCGAGACTCATTGGCTCGTGGATTTGTTTTGCAAAGCTCAGCCTTCGCAAATAATCGGCATCTCTAGACGCTTTATTTCGCAGCCCACTGTAATTAGAAGTGGTAAAGTTTGTCCGCCGGGATTACGATGGTACCCCATTCTAGTAGTATTCTAACTTGGAAGTCAAATAGGCAGACAAAAAGAACAATATAGCAGCAACTTGTTTCGATCAAGTGACCTCGGGGTTACAACGGATTATGGGCCCCGCGCGCTTCCAACTGCGCCATGCTGCTGTTAACAAAATTGGAATTCTCAACGTACATATTTATAAGATAACATTCGTAATTCTCAAGAAGTCTGGTATCTTCAGCAGAAATCTCCTGACACCAAAAGACACCATCCCTTACTGCTTCCGGTGACTTTGAGAAGGTTGGCTATATCGCCTATAGATAGGCAAAAGAGGTTGTAGGGAATTGCAATGGAGTAAGAATTTGCCAGGTGTATGTAAGAAGGTCATAACGGAGTCCTTCCCATCATCAACACAGGAATCAGGAGTAGGGGCTGGCCCGACACAAAGCTATCTTCTGTCCATCACAAACGACCAGCACGGCAGTGCCGGCCTACAGCCCTCACCGTACGCCAGATTCCAGCAAAGCCTAGTTCGACTGAGTTTACAATGGTCCTAATAAACAACAGATCAGCCGCACAACCAAGACCACCACTACAGGAGCACGGTCACTCGCGGACTTCATCCTTCTTTTCATTTCGAAACAAAGCTTCCGTGGCTAGCCAGGGTCATCTGCGGACGAATTCGATGGGGGCTGGCAATGGAACCGTGTCAGCTGCCCACGTCGTGGCGCCAACATACTCATCTCAACACCGGCAACCACAACCAGCTGCAGGGATGAATGCATCGGTGCTGCAAACCTCTCCTGCGCGCACTCCATCGGTAAAGAAGACTAATCAACCTCAATCGCAGCCCCAGCAGCCTCAACAACCCCAACCTCAACCTCAGCCTCAATCTCCGGCCGCCCCCCAGCAGCTTCACCCCGAAATTCGGTCAGTGGTCCAACTAACTACCGCTCATGCGCACAAAATTTATTTCTCTGGACCTCTTGTTCGTCGAATCGAACGACGAGCAACGGAAAAGCAGCCGCACGACTGGTTGCAGGTTTGGGCCCAACTGGGCGGGACGACGCTCAGCATTTGGGATATGGCCAAGGTTCAGGAGGCTAGCAGACAGGGAACAGAAGTTCCCCCTTCGTACGTAAATACGACCGATGCGGTAAGTTTATGGGGTGGTCTAGATGGCCGTGGACCTTTGCTGAATTAGAATTTTCTCAGTTTGTCCAGGTCATTGGAGGCTTGACGACTGTAGAAACACAGAACGGCCCCATTCAAAGGCACTCGAATGTTTTCAAGATCACGACTACGGGAAACAATGTCCTGTTCTTCTCATGCCCTGATCCGTTCACGTTGAAATCATGGGTCTCTGCTTTGCGACTCTCTGCTTGGGAAAAGTCGCGTCTTGAAGAGATATATACGGCGCATCTACTTCGGATAATGATGAAGCGTAAGGATCTTTCGATGCTACCCTTTTCCCTGAGCTTCATTTGTTCATGATTATTTTAGAGCCTAATACGCCTTCGACACTCTTGCGCGGGCGATTAGAAGGCTGGGTCCGTATTCGCATCGCGGGCCAGACTGATTGGAAGCGCATGTGGATGGTAATTAGCGCCGGGGCTGAGAGCAGCCATTCAGACCATCCAGGACCCAACGAAGGAGGCATTGGAGGTGTTCCCACGCCTAACGCGTCTCTTCCAAGGAAAAAGCGAATTTCTAATTTGTTTGCGCGAGAAAATGCTCCTGCGTTACCTACAAAACCTATCGTTTCGATGTATACGTCGCAAAAACCGAAGGACAGAAAAAAGGCTCTATTATCGTTCAGAGATATCACACAAGCATTTGCAGTGTACCCCGAGCGGCCTGAGCTCATCCAACGGAGTACTTTGATAAAGGTGGAAGGAACCTTTGGGGATGAAGACATGACGGCAGGTATGAAGGATTCCGAGGGCTGGTTGCTGGTTATGCCTGATCCTGAGACGGGGATGGGACAAGCAGAGGAAATGTTGAAGTGGATAATTGGTAAGTACATTGTGACATTTGAAATTGTACCACGCTTCAACGCCATCGTTCGGCAGCAATTCACGATGCATTTGAGTTGTATGGACGCCCTGACGCCTGGACATGGGATCCTCGCGAGCCTGCGTCTCTTATGTTTGCTTACCCTGTGGGACCGAACAAGGATGTAGGTTATTCCACTGGCATTATGTGTGAATTTCAATTGTTGATTCTGGACATTTCATTTCTAGCTTCTGTTCCTTGGCCGCGAACTGGCAGAAACACTTGATCCCCGTGACGAATCCACATCATCCATTCGGTCACGTTTGATCGGCATTCTTCTTGATCGGATGCGCGGACATGAGGCTCCCCGGATTGTCTCCTCGGACAAACCACCCGTATTGCCTCCCATTGCCAGTAACGCTGCTGGAGAGAAGCAACAGCGCACATCTGCTACTTCCAGCCCGCCCCCAGTCTCCAATGATGTCAACTTCCAGCTGCCTCCCTTGAGCTTCAGTGGAACCACCTTGCCAGAAGAAGAACAACCGTTATCACCAGTCAGGAGACAATCTGAGCCTGACTCTGGTTTGAGTTTGTACGCCTCGTCACAGGTGCCGTCGGCACAAAGCAACTATCTTGGCCAGACAACATCTCATGATGAAGGAGCTGAGTCGAGTCGGGCTGTTACGACTAACCCAGTCACTACCACACCACCCCAAACTGTGCCTCTAGTAGAGCCGTCAGCCCGATCTCCTTCCCTTCTAAGTGGCTCTGTATCAGGACGACGCAGTTTTGATACACAGAGTAACAGCAGAGGCTTTGCAGGTTCTTCTAGAGTTGATTCGACGATCTCCTCTGTTTCCGTCTTCAGCAAATCACAGGGTGATGGGCATACCGTCCTTTCACACCCTTCAGTCTCGTCTGGAGTAGAAGCCTCGCGCGAATTGTCTGCAACTGCAGGTGCACCTCCTTCGTCTCCGCCTTCGTATACTGTTTCGTCTCCTCCGACCTCAGTATCTCCGCCTGCATCTTCATTGGAACCTGGGCCCCCTCTCGTAACTGTTCCCAAAAGGAGTGTATCCGTACTCACTTCTCCTCATTCAATTTTCAGTGAGGATGACGAATCGTCCAGACTTAGCATGGATGTGACCGATCGTGCTTCAATTCTCACATCCCCTCATTCCATCTTATCACCCCAGCCCACTCTGAAATCTCCATACTCACCGCACGGTACTATCAAAAGTCTTGATGGACGAGGGCTTCTGGATCGCGTTCACTCGTCCAGCGTTCACAAATCGGAGGACAGTCACAATCTTCTCAGCGAGGCCGGAGCATTGTTCTATATGCAACAACACTCTGACGACATTACAGTCCACCGACGCGTTCCAACGACAATCATCGAACAGACAGACTCCGACGAGAGCCTTTCTCAGTCTGTCTCGTCTGAACATCCAGAAGAACGTCCTTCAAATGATTCGGCTCCGACCAGGAACCAGCCACTTCGTCAAAACACTCCGATGGCATTTTTTGAAAGATCTTCTCCCGTTACAAGCAAGACTTCAACAACCATGCCGGCAGTTGTCTCGGCTGATCATTTGAGTCCGTCGCGGCAGGGACTCGGCCGTAAACCTTCAGGAGCACGTGCACAAGCGACGACACGTCCATATAACGCGGCAGATGGCATTTCTTCCAATCAAGTTACCGAAGAAGACATTAATAGCGAAGAGCATTACGGTACCCCGTCACAGTCCAAAATGGAACCTACGCGGGTTCAGCCATCCGCTTCCTCGGAGGCTGACCTGGATGCCCTGGCAGCCTTGTCGTATCTCGCTGTGGATGACAAACCTCCCTTGCCGCAAACAGGTAGCGTTGAGCCGTTGCATATACAGAAGACTCCTCCGCCTACACATTCGTCGACTGTTAATGACCCCGCTACCCAGTTCAAGTCGTCATTTGCGCCCTCGAAACAGGCTGCGGAAAGGAAAGCTAAGGCCCAGGCCCAGCAGGCCGCCCACCAGATTGCTACCCACAAACCAGGACGAGCGAATGGAAAGCGAAAATCTCAGGTCACTGACACGTGGAATGAAAGCAGCGAAGAGGAAGACGAGGATGAAGATGAGGAAGAAGACGATGACGATGACGATGACGATGACGATGACGCCAATTCCGATGCAGAGCCGTCTTTGAAAAAGAAACAGAGTACTGGCTTTGCGTCGTCTTCCAACTCACTTCAACAACAGCGACAACTCCAGCCCAGTGAGCAAATGGGAGAATCACAACAGCCATATTCACATCTGCGAACCCCTCGATCTCTACCTCAGGTCCCAGGGAACGGTTATCGTGAGTTTGACAGCCCTGCTTCTAGTTATACATGATGAATCTAATATATATATATATATATATTAGAGGAAGATCTCAACCCTCACCGGCGCACGGCAGATCAACACTCGGTAGCTGGTGCCGCGCCGCCGCGTATGTTATCAGATGGTACTCAAATCCGCACACAAGCCGAGTTCCCTCAACCTGGTGCGGCTCGTCACAATGTATGGAGTCAAGTCCTCGACCCTGGACGCATAGCGGCCGCTGAACCTCCACGAAGTGATCCGCCTCGCAATGACACGTTTGTCCAGCTGGAGCCGGCGGAGTCCATGACCAAGGCATTTACGCCTCAAGGGCTTCTTTCGGCTGGCATACAAGATAAACAGGACCGATCCGCAAAACGACAAGAGGAATTGGCTCGAGAAACGGGTGCATCACTGATCAATGTTCCTAATAAGCCGCCTCCTCCACAAATGGGTCTTCTCGGCGCGATCACTGCACATGAAAGGGAAAGAAAACGTGAAGGAGGTGTTGGTGCAGCTCTGACAGAACGTGAAAGGGAAAAACGCTTGGCTGAGGATAGGCAGCGTCGGTTCGATGAACATCAACGACTACAGCTTGATCAGATGCAGCAGGGTGGTTCTATGTATGGTGGACAATTCCCTGGATTCGGGATGAACCCGATGATGATGATGAATCCGATGATGGGTATGAACCCCATGAACCCTATGATGACTGGAGGCGGCATGAACCCGATGATGACAGGTGGAGGGATGGGGCCTATGATGACGGGCCAGATGGGTTACCCCGGAATGATGGGAGGCTTTAACCCTCAACATTTCTTTGCTGCTCAGCAAGCCGCTCAGGCGTATCAACAAGCCATGATGGCGTTTTCGGTGGCTGGATCGCAAGTGGGCGGCGATGGTGCTGCGGGAACACAACCTCTCAATCCCAACATGGCGGGAATGGCGGGAAACATGGGTTTTGACCCGCGTATGTCGATGATGGGCATGCCTATGATGAGCCAGATGGGGTCAATGGCTCCTTCAATAGGTATGCAGATGACTGGCATGTCGGCTTTTGACGCGAGATTCCCGCCCAATATGAATGATGCTGGTCTCGCCCCTCCTGCTCCAATTAGTGGGCGAAATTCGGGCTCACGAAATAGCTCCCCGGCTCGCCGAAGCTCTCCTTTGGCCCATCCGATGGACAGTGGGGGACACTCTCCTCGCACGGAGAGTCCAAAACCTTAAGGGATACACAATGGGACTACTTGTAGACTTTTCGATACCTCTGCTCATGATCTTCCATGCCAATTAAGTATTGGATCTTACGTAATTGTTATATGGACCCAGTTTAATCATATTACTTCGGTTTTCTATACGAGTCGTCGCGCTCATTTCTTGAATTCGAATGGTGGTTGCATTCAATGGGTGTGAAGTCCCTATGGAGTCTTCTGACGCCAGTAGGACGGCCGGTACTGTTGGTCATCTTGGCTTGGAGACTGCATTCCGTTTGGATTGACATATTGAAATGGCACACAGGTTGGAGACTGTTGAAGGGAAAATCATGGCCATTGATTCAAGTATCTGGCTGTACCAATTTCAGGCGACTATGAGAGACAAGGATGGACGTGTCCTTGTCAACGCTCATGTCCTTGGATTTTTGCGTCGTATTTCCAAACTATTATTTTATGGCATCAAGCCGGTGTTCGTATTTGACGGTGGAGCACCAGTCTTGAAGAAAACTACACTCGTATGTGCTCGTTCTGCGTTGCTTTATGTGTTCTTGAATGTGACGATTGTTTTCAGAGGGAAAGGAGAGAAAAGAAAAGCGGAGCCGCTGCCAGTCATACTAAGCTGGCTGAGAAATTACTTGCTGCCCAGATGAGGCGTGAAGCTCTCAATCATGCTGATGCTAGGTGAGAACTACTTACCTAGGATGTACACGTACCTCGATTGATGAATGTTCTCTACAGCACGAAGGGGAAAGGAAAGAAGCCCGCTTCTACCTTGGATGACAATACTGTGTACCTTGAGGATATCGAGTCTACTGTTCCCAAAGCTTCTCCCAGAAAGCAACCTCCTACTCCTTCCTCATCGTCCAAAAAAGCCAAATTTTATGATCACGACCCATACAAACTTCCTGACGTCGACATGGAGGCAGCAGTCGCCCAGGCTACTCGAAGTGCGGCGCCCGATCCGCGTCTTGCTACTGAAGACGAGCTTCGGGCGTTCATCGAGGAGATGCGTCCTGAGGATTTTGATGTCTCATCACCTGCCTTTCGGGAGCTCCCTACTGAGGTTCAGTATGAGATTGTTGGAGACTTACGTCTCAAGTCACGCCAAACTTCATATGCACGACTCCAAAAAATGCTCCGAAATGCGCCTACTCCTATGGACTTCTCGAAGCAGCAGATCAAGAATCTTCAGCAACGCAATGCCTTGACACAGCAACTCCTGGTAACGACAGATAGCATTGGAAGTGCACATATCTCCATCCCAGTCCGCATTGCGAGTGAACGGAATAAGGAATATGTACTGATGAAGAACGAAGGAGAGAGCGGAGGTTGGATTCTGGGAATACGGGATGATGGAACTAAGCAGAAACCTATTGAGATTGATCAAGACGACCCAGAAGTTGTTCAGGATGATAGTGATGATGATGATATGGAAGAGGTTCCTATGTAAGGGCTTGTCAAAAATCTGCCTGCCCTTGTACATTGACCAATTTTGATAGATCTGTGCCTGCTGCCGCCGATCCAGACCTTCGTGAATATCAACGGTCAATGGCTTTATCTGCGATAGGGAATAGGTCAACCCAGCGTCCAGCATCATCTAGGCGTCGGATTGACCGGAAGAAGATTGCGAAAAAACCACTGTTTGACCTGGAAGATGATGAAGAACTTCTTCAAGACATACCACCAGATCGACGCTATGGTGGTGGTGGTGATGGAGAGGATGACATTGATGACGATTTGCTTGCAATTGCTATCCAAGAATCCCTTGAGCAAGGAAATAGTCCTAACAAGCCCATGTCTGGGCCCCCTCCCAGCGAAGCATCATCTTCAAAGTTACCAGCGGCTCCTGCGCCGTTGACCAAGCACCTCCGGAAATCACCATCTCCAGGATCCAATGTTGACGACCTTGTATTCGAGTCTCCTTCTAGGCTCGAGACCGCTTTGTCAATTGCAAATGCTGGGCCTACCCGACCGCCTCTTTTTACCATGCAGAGTCAAAAGAACCAAACGTCAATATTTGGTCGACCCACACTTCTTTCCTCATCATCTTACTCTGAGACTACTTCCCGACTCTCACAGTCCAATGAACTTTTGCATACTCTTCAAAGCTCTCATAGTGTAACATCTGCTATAGAACGGCTTAAATCAAGTCCCGACTACGCACCAGTGGATGCATTGCAGGACAGTTCAACACCCGAATCGCGAGCGTCTCACCCTATCCAGAAACCACCGACAGTTTCTGAGACGACAAATCCCGACTCGGAGGATGAAGACCTCGAAGAGGTTATACCACCTTCTGCGAAATTGACCCAGGATATCATTGATAATCGTGCAGGAACTTCTCAAACTATATTTGAACCTGAACCGATAGATGCGGAACCTGAAAATGATACCAACGCTCATTTTGTAACTGAGGTCGTTGGTGTGATTCAGGTTGTCAACACTGAGCCAACCCTTCATGATGATCTTCCTCCACCATCTCCCTTGCCAAAGGACACATCGGAGGTTAGTCCGGGAGACCATCAAGAAACTAAGGGACCCTTGTTCGCTCTTTCGCCTGAGGATGATGATGATGATGATGATGTAGAAGTCATTCCTTGGTCTCGTTCACCATCACCCTCTCATAGATTGCCTACTATCGCATCGAGTTCCCCAGCACACGAGGACTTTGATGCTGCCAAAGAAATGGATCCTGATGCAGAGGAAGGTGACTATGCACGATTTATATCCCAAGTGAAGGGCAAGAACATTGAGGATGCCCGCCGTGAGCTTGACGAAGAGATCAAGTTCCTGAATCAACAGCGAAAAGCAGCTATGCGCGACTCCGAAGACATCACCCAACAGATGATATCTCAAATTATGGTATAAACGTTCACTAACCGTTTCGATTTACTGACCAATATCTTGGTTCACACAGATGATGTTACGGCTTTTTGGCATACCGTATATTACTGCACCTATGGAAGCTGAGGCGCAATGCGCTGAGCTAGTGTCACTTGGGCTCGTCGACGGCGTAATCACAGACGACTCTGATATATTTCTGTTTGGAGCCCAACGCGTTTTCAAGAACATGTTCAATCAGTCAAAAACGGTAGAGTGTTTTTTACTCAGCGACCTCAGTCGTGATCTCGGTTTGGAGCGCGACACGTTGATTCAATTGGCTTACCTTTTGGGAAGTGACTACACAGATGGGCTTCCTGGTGTTGGTCCTGTCGTGGCAATGGAACTCCTGAAGGAATTCCCTGGAGAAGATGGTCTTGTCAGATTTAGGGAGTGGTGGATAAAGGTTCAATCAGGGAAAGATAAGGAAGAGGATAACAAGTCGAAGTTCCGCAAGCGATTTGTAAATTTGAATTCCTTCTAACAACATTCCTACATGCTGACTTTGGACATAGAAGAAGAGATTCAAAGATCTCTTTTTATCCGAAGACTGGCCTAATCCGGCTGTGGTAAGTTGTCAATCACTGTGCAGGCTATTTTTCTGACGAAGAACTCGCTCTAAAGAGGGACGCTTATTATAATCCCACGGTTGATAGCTCGGAAGAGCCTTTTAAGTGGGGATTGCCAGACTTGGATGCTCTTCGCGCGTGAGTCCAATGCACTCAGCCATATGTATAAGATACAGAGATTTTTTCCCAGATTTTTCCATCAAGAGCTGGGCTGGAGTCAAGTGAAAGTGGACGAAGTTATCCTGCCAATCATACAAAGAATAAACAAACGTGGTCAGGTATGCCAACTTCGAAAAGCACGCTTCGTTATTCCGTCACTCAGAAGTACCTTGCAGGCTGCCGCGTTGAATAAACAGAGCAACTTGACAGAATTCTTTGACATGTCTGCTGGCAGTGGCTCACTAGCACCGAAGAAGCGTCAGGCATATACGAGCAAACGATTACAAAACATTGTTGACGACTTGCGACGAAAACGAGGAAGAGCCTCTAGCAGCCTTCCGTCGCGATCCCAATCTGAGGACGAAGAGTTTGAAACCATACCTGCCAGGAAGCGAACAAAATCTGCCGCAAAGAACCAGTCTCGAAAAGGTCCGTCAGTGTCAACAACAAGGGGGCGGGGCAAGAAAACAAATGCCCGTGCGGGGACGTCGCGATCCAGGAAACGTATGTCTGAGGAAGAGCACAACAGTGACGAAGTCGATGTGCCAGATACTATGGACGATGTTATGATTCCTCTTGACCCCGAAGTTGTTGCGCGTCTGCGCCCTCGGCCTAAAATCAAGCGGAAGGTCACTCAAGAATCAAGTCCTGGTGAGGCAGGTGGAACGTCAGAATTACAAGCATGATGATCATAGCAGATTAGTAGCTATAGATAATTTAATACATGAATCTATTGGGATTATGTTTTGCTTGATGGCGAGGATTTTGTGGACTCTACGTTACGCGTTTCAGCTTTAGGCGCGTTTTCGTAACCAGCGAAGCCAAGGGATGCTTGTATTGTATCCTCGTCTGCATCGGGCTCCAACTGGCCTCTCTCATTTCTTCGTGCTCTACAAATTTCAGATTACTCAAAACGAATTAAGAGTCGAAATGAAGAGAATGAACGGACCGGAAGAACGTGTAGGATAAAACAACGTCTTCGACATTCCTGCAAGCAGGGTCTTCCAAGATATCTTTGTCAATGAAGAACAAAAGGGGCATATCTACTTCTTCGCCTGCAAGAAGCCTCTGTTCTTCAAAGCAAAAACACTCAACCTTGGAAAAATATGGAGCAACCTGCGGGACATATTAGCATTGCAGTCAAAGGTTGTGGTCTGACATTACATACTCGATCTGGGGTGACATTGTACGTTGCAATTCCAATGATATCTTTCGACGAGAGGTTTTTTGCAGTGTAGAACGCAAGACTTGTTTCACCAGGAAGTACATTTATGAACTTCTGTTGAGGCGTAAACTTCCATGGTAGTTGTTCCGATCTGTCTGCATTGAAATAGACTTTGATTCGGCGTGCGTGCTCGACTGGCACAAGACGCTCCGGCTCAAAGCGCCCTGTCCCAACCTGAGGTGTCCCAGCGAATCCAGTTGCAGCACAGAAAATCCGGTAAAGTGGGACTGCCGCATAGCTTGCACCCACGGCAACTATGATCTAGAGAAGTTCGGGGAATTGAAACGCGTGTGGTATCCGTGAGACTTACGACGGCAGACGAGTACATGAGCAATGCCCTGTTTTTTGCAGCACGGGCTGCTTGACGATTGAGTGATAGCTGGCGCAATGCATCAGGATTTGGAGGAGACCTAGGAAACGAAGGGCTGGGAGAGGACTGGGGTTGCGTTGATGTATTCCGCCACAGGTTACGGAGTGGTAAAGAGCGAGCAGGGGCGTTTCGACGTGTAGCTGTCTATAAGTTCTTCGCTACTAGTGAGCACAGTACGCAGACTAGAATGAGAAACGCACCAGGAGGATATGATTACTACACGCGCGCAGCGTGCTCGTCCGCTGGAAAATGGACATGGGAGTCAAGGTGCACGTGCCGACCACATTTCGGGTGTGGTTTGTCCGCTACCGTCATGTCCTCAGCCTTAGCCTCGTCCTCCAAGCCACCAGCTGACATGGCTTCTGCAAACATTGGTGATGCTGAACTCGAGAAGCTTCTCAGTCGGGAAGAGTCTGCGTTCAACAGAGAAGTAGAAGTTGAGCGCATTCTAAAGGCGTTCAAGTTAAAGTATGTGTTTCATAGATCTTTCCATTCTACAATCCAGGTTGAATTGGCCCCGTCTTTCACAGTCCATATGATGTATTAGACATAGAGGAGAATGCTCCACCAGAGGCAATTAAGCGCCGATATAAGCACCTGTCATTATGTGCGTCTAGCTCAACAATTACTGAATAACCTGCTTAATTTTCTCTCTAGTTATTCATCCGGACAAGACCCCTCATCCTCGTGCCCCTGAAGCCTTTGACCTGCTAAAGAAGGCACTTATTGGAGTTCCGATTACTACAAGTTTATGTTGTGCTAATTGGAAAGTCTCTAGGCCGAGTCAGAACTCTCAGACAAGGACAAACGCGAAGACTTGGACGCCGTCATCAACCAAGCCCGTTTAATGATTCTCAAGGCGCTCAATCTCCCTTCATCTACCCCTGATACTGACCCGACACTCAAGGGCCTCGAGCCGCCATACAAGGTCCGGCTACGCCTGCAATCCAAGGAGCTTCTCATTGATGAGGAAGTGCGACGAAGAAAGTGAGTTAATGCTGTCTATATAACAAGTATCGTTTTTCAATCCTTCCATTTCTGTTAGAGCTATCAAGATGAATTTGGCAAACGAAGGCCTCGAGGCAAGGAAGAAGGACGAAGAGGTTGCTGCAAAGAAACGGAAAGCACAAGAGGACAAGCAGTGGGAAGGTATATGTTTTGTTGTGGTTCTCCATCCATGATGATTACTCACGTTTCTCCGTATCGGTAGATAATCGGGAGCAACGCGTAGATAGCTGGCGCGCTTTCACCAAAGACACGAGGAAGAAGAAGAAGGCCAAGGTCGCTGTTTTAGGTTGACGACTTGATTCTTTAGTCTGGAAGACTTTTGTGTATGTAAAACAGTTTTTAGTCTGTATAATTGATCCTTGACTTCCTCATCCGTCACTGCAATAACATCCTGCCTTTGGTTAAGTAAACTTTTCTTTTGATGATTGGAGCTAATTGTGTATACATTTCAAGGTCTTTATCTTACGGCACCGATAACTTCGAGAAACAGGATAGCTACAACAATTAGGCTGACCCTTGGTACACGAAGTCGTTCAAGAAGCCCTAAAATACATACAATATCAGTCAGAATCTGACAACTCGATGACACTCGACATTCGCTGCCTGACACGACGGGTTGCGACGGGATTGTTTTCCTTATCGTCGTCATCGCTATCCTCTATCGTGATAATGTCCTGCCCAATCCTGTTTTCCCTCGCTCCGACTTCAACTTCTGATGATCCAACCGTTGAAGCTGGTTGGGTATTGGAGGTATGACCCATGGCCTTTTCCATAGCATCTAGACCGGCGAACACGTCTTTGTCAAAAACGATATCGTCTTCATACTCGTCCGAGCTAACAATCGATTCAACATGCCTCTCTTTGCCCTTCCTTCCCAATGAGGCACGGGTATCATTTCCCCTACCTTGTGTCGAACTGCTTGGTGAATTCTGAGTCGATTCTCGTTTCACCCACAACCTAGCTATAAAATTCAAAGCAAGGGCCCCAAAATCATCAACAAATCGTTTTTCGCCAGGGCTCAGCGACGTACGCATATTCTCGCTCTTCTCGTTATCTGCTTCTGGCTGCATCCGGAGCGGCGGCGAGAGATTTGGCCTGGTCTGACGAATTGTTGGAGACAGGGAAAGTATCGGTGTTTGGGTACCAATGAGGGTTTGAGATCTCGATATGATGGAATCGGCGAAAAATGAAGATGTAGTCGCGATTATTTGACTGGTTGAGGGTTGTGCAGTGGAGCGGCTAAAAGCCGGGGGATCAGGGTGGCGAACCGGGATGCGGCGACGCCGGTTCTCCAGGTTGTTGTCGTCGTTTTCGTGGTGCCTCGTAGGCGGGGAAGGTGGGGATGAAATCTCGCGCAGAGGGGAACGGTTGACAGCGCGTGGTGGTACTTGATTCGGGCGAGCTACAGTATTGTCCTCTGCAGTTGTCTCAGGTAGTCTGTTTTGAATATATGATCAACGGCACGGGGTTGAATCAGTGCTTGGCGGAGAATTCACCTCATTCGTGCACGAAGACTCCTAGCAAAGTCCGCTTCACGGTTCTCATCTCGTTCCTCGGTTTCCCCACCCAGCAATACAACCGTATCGGGTTCAAGCCAGACTATTCCCTTGTGGACGCGCACGTTTTTCAGCTTCATCTGCATAATTCAAATAGTTCAGTCAATGCAGTTTCTCAATAGTTGGATTTAACGAGCGTCACGACCTTAAATCCAAGACGAGTTTGAAGGGACAGTTGGGGGAGAGAGCGATATTCTATTGCTGGAACTGTTGTCGCACCATCTGACAGTTGGAAGTGTAGCATGCCCCTGGAGTATTTTGGCATTGGTCCTTCGCCAGCGACATCAATGTCGCCTTCTTGGTCAGGATCATCAACAATATTGCCTTCTTTAGTACGCTCGTCCCTCGCGAGCCGCGTCTGATTCAAAGAAAATGCACTATAACCAATTTCTGTCAACGCGACAACTTCCACAAGTATTTCCTGTCCTGTGAGGACAACTTTTGTATTGGTGTCTGCTATGTTGATCGGTAACCCGGTCCCTGGAAGCATAGAGTCACAGAAATTGGATTGTAAAATTTGGTGTTCGATACTATTGATGAGTGCATGAAAGTCTGCGTTGGGGTCAAGAGGCGGACGGGTTGGGTCTGAGTCAATAGCCCACTCGTAACACTGATCGAGCCACTCCTGGAATGCGTGAACATCCAAACAAATAAGAGCTAAAATCGCAAGAACATACTGGATCTACGCGTGGTTTCTTGTATTGCTCGTTAATCCAACGTATGACACGCTGAGAGGCAGGCATAGTAATGTAATGGAAGCGAAAGGGACGATTCGACAGTGCATCACGGTCGATAAACAAGCGCGTCGAGATTAGATTAGATGGATCACGTGGTGTTTTTCTTTACTTTTGAGAGGGCCGGGTGAGGTCGCTGTGCAATGCTCCGACGGCGTCTCTCGCAGATGAGCTCGCTCTCGTCGTCTGCAACAACTTCGACTCCAAGAGCACGCTCAGCCCTTTCTCGTCTCCCCGTTCCTGACCTGCGCCAAACTCTTGATAGATACCTTGCCTCGTTAGAACCTCTTCTGTTAGAGGATGAGAGGCACGGGAAGTCTTCGTTTGATTCTGCTTATTCTCTCCGCTGCAAGTGGGCTCAGTCTTTTGAGTCGGGAATTGGAAAGGTTCTGCAGCAAAGATTGCACGGTCCGCCCCCTCCGTCTTCGTATAAACACCCAATACTCAGCTTCACCAAGCACTCGATAGAGCATCAGCTGATAATTGGCTCGATGATAATTTCTGGATGAAAAAGGCTTACCTAGAATGGAGAGCACCTCTTCTCATTGATTCCAACTGGTGGCTTGCATTTCATGACGACGACCTAATACCTCAGAGCGCCTTGACTGGCGAATCTAGCGACAACAGGGCCGGAATTACTCTTTGGCAATTGAGGAGAGCGGCTTGGTTGATACACAGAGTATTGGAATTCAAGGAAAAGCTTGATGAGTACGTTTTGAAGGCTTCTTTCTTCCTTTCTATTTTATCCTGACTGGCTTCTAAATAGTGGAGAAATCCATCCTGACACCACTCGCACAGGTTTGTCCCGAACCCGTACAGAGAAAGATGTAGGTACTCAATAGTCGCTCAGGCATGTGGCTCCGTCAGAACACACAAAAGATGTTCAACGTTGGACGAATACCCGCACTGTTCTGCGATATCATATGCTCCCCTCCACCTTCAGACTCCTCAGACTCACGCAAACTATTAATATCTATCCATAATTGGTTCTATGCTATCGACGTATACCAGCAACTGGATTCGCCTACCAACAAACCTCGATTAATGACTCCTCGCGAGATAGCGACTCGTATTCGAGCTATTGTACTAGATGTAGAGCAACGGCTGGAAAATGGCGAGCGGGCTCTGCCTGTTGGTGTCCTGAGTGCAGACGACCGTGACGCTTGGGTTTCAGTACGTGTCATATACCTGATTTCAACCCTATCAATTATATATTATTCCCTAGAACCAACGATACTTACTTTCTCTCCACCCCAAAAACCGAACAACGTATCAAACGATGCTTTCTTCTGTCATGGCGCTGAGCCTCGACCACATGACCCACACCATTCCACCCGCCCCTCATCCAAATCATAGCCCACAGGGCATCTCCCAAGAGGCCCTCGACTCCCACCTCCACACAATTCGCGCACATGCCCTCAACGTTGCAAATCGTTTCTGGGATAAACCTTTTACGATCATGGTTGATCCTTCCACGCATGCCGGTGCCACAGGAGAACACGCCCCCTGCGATGCCCTGGTTCCGAGCATTGTGGCTGAATACGGAATTGTTCAAGGCATAGACGAGGCTGCCTTTGATGATACGCTGGATGATACTGATCCTGGTGGTTGGCAAAGACTGGATTGGGTTGCGGACGCTAAGATCCGTCAAGAGTGCGCTGCCGCGCATGCAAGAGCAATCAAGATTATTGAGGACTCGGATGATAGTGTGTTATGGTTCCAAGGCTACGGTACTGACTGGATCAAAGGCATAGGTGAAGTCCATTATTTTATTAATTGGTTGCTCCGTCTGACAAAGTATTACCAGCGAAATTCGGGCCAGATGCCTACATTCAAATGGCGCTTCAACTTGCATGGTACAAAACTCGCGGAGAATTCACTGCCACGTACGAGACGGTGCTTACGCGGATGTTCAAACACGGCCGGACCGAAACGCTTCGTACACTAACACGGAATAGCAGAACATGGGTCCTCGAGATGGTTGACCCGAAGTCTACTGTATGCTATTCATAGGCGACCCTGCCACAGCTCAACATACTTATCGTTGATTCTAGGCAGCGACGCGATATGCAGCCTTACAACGCGCGATTAAGACGCACAGTCGTCTCACGAAAGAAGCTGCGACTGGAAGAGGAATTGACAGGCATCTTCTCGGGCTTCGGCTGATGCTGCGACCGCAAGATGGGGAACACGCGCTACTCTTCGAAGATGAGCTCTTCAACCGTAGCCAGCAGTGGAAACTGAGCACTAGTGGCTTGAGTGCGGGGCATCTCTTTCGAGGCACTGGGTAAGGTTTGGCGTATGATATTATCGATCTACATATCTGATGCTTGGACTATGTAGCTTCGGGGCAACACATCAAGATGGTTACGGGATCAATTGTACGCAAACTTGGTTTCATCACAACAACAACACTGTTGATCACGTTGGTTTCTTTTCTAGACCTTGCTGCTCCAGACATGATCAAATTTGGAATCGAGTCCAAACACTCGAGCCCTCTGACATCCACAGATAGACTTAAGCAGAGTATTGTTGACAGCTTGTACGAGATGAAAGTTCTGTGCTCATCTTCAGATGCAACTGAGGCATGCATAGTTACTTCACACCTCTAAGTAGTTAATGTTGATACATACAAGATTTATATGATTCTTGTAGGTACACTTGTAAATTGAGCAAATTAATCATTTGCTACCATAGAGAGAAAGGGACAATGAGTTAATCGCGCCTTTCATTCCTTCTTTGTGCTGTTTGTATAATTCTTTTCCCTTTCTCCCATGGTAGAAAATGATTAATTCCTCTAGAAAACTATTAGAACTTTCCTCCCTCCAAATCCTTCTCCTCCAACCATGCATCAGTCCCCATCCTCTCTGCCAATATTCCAACCAAAGTGTTTGCACCATGCCCTGAAAGGAATTTGCGACTGGATACAATGAACATACCCTTCTTGCAACGAGTAAGCATGACATTGGTTCGGCGTCTGTTGTCCAGAAAACCAATGTTCCTGGACCGGACTAAGGAGATGATAATGTAGTCTTCTTCATTCCCTGGTATTCTATAAGCATCTCAATTGATGAAATGTGGCAAAGAAAGGAACCTTGGAATGAATCAACATTGAAACACTTGTTTTCCCAAATGAGATCTGGAGTCTGTTTCATCTTGCCTTCAATGATGCTCCTTTGACCATCATATGGGGTGATAATTTGATATGCTTTATGTTGCTCTTGGAGTTGCCAAGCTAGTTTGATGACTGCATCACATTCAGAAATATTCTGGATAGGTCATGTGAGTTCTGATGTGAAAGAGCTTAAATTGAGAAGTTATACCATGAAAGAATCTTCATTCCTTTCTTCTTGGCCAGGTATATCAATGAAGAAACAAGCTTGGGTAGCTTGGGTAATAGGATGCAAAGGGTTGGACTTGAGTTTTTTATCATATATAAGGTCCGAAATGATGTCACCGATCTGTGGGGGCATACGATCTTTTATAAAAATAAGTGGCTGTGTTATGGGAAGGTTAATGCGGCTCACATTGAGTATCCAGAAATAAGGCATGTGGGCATAAGTGCAGCACTTCAAAAATGCTCTGAAGATCCTGTAAATCTTCTTGACCAAAGGGGGGTACTAAAAACAGATATCAAGATGATGAATTATATGAACGCAGAATAAAAAAAAATGCTTACACTGCTTGTCATCCCCAATAAAGCACATTTTTCGTAATTGACTAGCAGTGACCAAAACTGAGACATAGTTATTGACCTCAATTTGACTGGCTTCATCAATAACCAAAGTTTTGATAGGGTTTTGAGATGTGAAGTTGATAATTTTAGTATTGGAGAGCATGCTCAATGTGCATAGCATAACTCGGCAGCCTTTAATGTCCTTTGGATGAACATATTGGAAGCGATCAGAAGTAATGATTCTCTCTCTAACATCCTGAGCATAAATGTGGTCATGCCTGGAGAGAAGTGAGTAATAATTAACAAAGGGCTCAATTGATAGTGTATGTGAACAAACCATTCAAAAATAAATTCCTTGGAAACAAGGATGCGCCAATCAAAAAAGTTAGTCTTCACAAGCTTTTCGGCTATGTTTTTGACTGCAACATTGGATTGAGCAACCAGCCAGATACCATCATGGCCCATCTGGATAGAAAGTTGAACAAAAGAAGCAATCACAGAGGTCTTCCCAGTACCAGGAGGTCCTTGAACAATTGTGATACGATGAATATCAAGAGGAGAACACATGGTGTTTACAGCATCCTGCTGAGAATCATTTAAGGGTAGAAGCTCAGGAATGTTCGGAGAATGAGCTGCCAAGACAGGATCAGGATGAGCTGGAGAGGTATCATTGGCCTCAGACCAAGCAAGAGGCCAGGGTAGTGGGGTATCAGCATCATCACAAGGGTAGAAAATATTCTGAATCCAAGGGCTATCATCCATGAGCTGCTCATAGCCCTGTAGGACACGGAGCACAGTAGCCGCACGCCGTGCTTCAGCTGTGGTTGGATCATCACGCCCGATAGATATCACACTTGTAACTTGCTTCCCATCCAAGGAATGACTGGTCTGCAACAGCCCAGTTTTACCTTTGACAGTTCCAACCTTCCCTCTAATAGTGTACTGACTTCCCGAAGTATTCTCGGTGACTATTTTGATGTTCTACCAGGAGTGGATCAGTATAAACGGAAATGCAGTTCATACTATTGCTTCGCACTTGGTTGCTTCGTAGTTTGGTACTGAATCTCTGGGACATCACCATTGGATCCTGTCCGTTCATAATTACCGAGACATCATGTTTTGTCTTCATTGGCTTATGGAGATTTTGGCGTAATGTGTCATTTGTATTCTTCGCAAGTATATCAAGTTTCTGTTTCTCAGACCAATCAATCTCCTGCTGCCTAAATTGAGAAGGAATTACTCTACCTGAATGGAAAGCTTCTGCGTATCAATCCTAGGAACTTTTCCCAAGATGATTTCTCCGTCTCCATATAGTGCGAGGAGCTGAGATATCCAGGCGCGCTGAGCAAGATCTGTGGCGGATTTGCGATCCTCGGGGTCATAGACAGGATAGTAGAACACATTAATAACATTTTGATCTTTGATTGTAACGGATGTACCAAGGATGGCCTTGATCGCTGTTAGAGGCTTTCTATCAACAGCAGAGAGACCAGACTGGATATCCACGGCACATGTAACGCGTAAGTTCGCGTCGGTGTATATGGATAAACATAGTGGGCCCATATCAAAAGCAAAGAGCTCTCCAGCTGGACGGCACAATATCTTCTCCAAGTTACCGAGATTCCTTGGGCGTGTTGACCTATTCGTGTTCTTTCCTCCCCCGACTGAACGGCCACGAGGAATAAACACGTTGAAGTCGACGATGATACAGCTTTTGTCGTCAGCGATGGCGAGTGCGATCAACTTGCCCGTGGAGGAGTAGCCAGGGGAGATGCCAATCGGCTTCGCATGATCAAAACCTGCGAAGGTATTCTGATCGATTTCGGACTCTTGAATCCTCTGAGTAGGTAGCTTCAGCAAGCTAAATTCGGCACTGTCGATAAGCGTTTGCATGAGGTTCATCGGACGATTTGGAGGTGGCATATCGGTGTACTATGTTCGAAGAAGACGCGTGAACGGATCGATCGATTTCACGCGTCGCAAGAGCGAGATGCCGAGCGTTCAGAGTGATTGATCGTCAAAATGTGCTTTCATTGGCTAGCAAGCTCTCGACAGGTCATTCAATGAAATAAACATATCTTTCGTATTTGGTACACTAAGCCAGAGTGGGCGATGAGCCGCGTACATACTACAGACCTCTCGATATATCGAGAGGCCTTAGGTATAGACATGGAACCCGTTATTGATTACAGATTGTGTCCCAATCCAGCAACGTCCACACTCCCTCGCAAGTCTACCAATGAGGGTTGACGATGCTATCCCTTCAATGAAGTGTCGATTTGCCAAGATAATCATGTTTCTCTTGCAACGAGTCAGCATGACGTTTGTGCGTCGAGTATCTTTCATAAAGCCAACTTTCTCAGAACGGACAACAGAGAGGATTATGTAATCTGCCTCATTGCCTTAAAAAGAGGAATTGAGAACAGATGAAAAGTCATTGGAAAATAAGGAGTGAACCTTGGAAAGAATCGACGTTAAAGCATGTGTCTTCCCAAGGAATTCTTGTTCCCCTCAAAGCATCCTCGAGCTTGGAGCGCTGCGCATCGTAAGGAGTGATTATCCTGAACGACTTTCCTAATGAATACAATATTCCAGCAACGCTGATTGCAATAGCGACCTCGTGTAAGTTCTGTGGTAAGGCAGGTGAGTAAACAATTGTCGGTAAACCATAAAAAAGTCGAAACTGTACCACCCAGCTGTTGCCGCACTTTGCTTCTCGCCCTGTTGCTACGTCGATGAAAGAGCAACTCAGCCATTCCTCAATTGAATGTACGCTTCTCAAACGACCATTGTAAACTTCCTTAGAAATGAAGTTACCAATTGGTGTTGGCATACGATCTAAATGAGCAGCAGCATAAATCAATATTACTGTTGTCGATAGTACAGAAATCCTGACATTGTGTATCAAGCAGGACGGCACCTTGACGTAGATGTGACATTTCGAAAATGCTTCGAAGCTCTGGAATCTCTCCTCGTCCATACGGCGCAACTACAGAAATTTGGACGTCCAGACGTGTTCAATTTATCATCAAAAAGTCGCTTACGCTGTTTATCATCACCTATGAGTACGAGCTTGCGCAATGTCGTTCTAAAACGTTGAAGTGGAGGTAGATAGTCTCCAACTTCGATCTGGCTTGCTTCGTCCACAATGATGGTTTGTGGGGGAACAACCTCGATAAAGAATGTCAACTTGTCATGAGAAAGCATACTCATGGTACAGAGTATGACCCGAGAGCCCAGTAAAAGTCGTTCGGTCCCGACGACCTCTCCAGAAAAGTCGTCTGAACGAATCAGGTTCGAGATAATATTGCCATAAAGATGCTCGTGCCTGCGAACGTCGATGAGTTTGAGAGAGCTCGGTCAAAAACACCAAACCGACCAGTCAAAATGAAAATCTTTGGAAACGAGGATCTTGAAATCGAAAAATCCGACATCAGCCAGTTTTTCCGCGACGTTCTTGACCGCAACATTTGATTGCGCCGTGACCCAGACAGTACGCTCAGGGTCTCCAGAAAAGATGATACTCGTAATTGCTGCTGCAATAACAGTGGTTTTCCCGGTTCCCGGAGGCCCATGGATTAGCGTCATACGATGCACATCCTTATTGGATAAGATGGCGTTGACAGCTTTTATTTGAGAGGGGTTCAATGTTCTTCCCGAAAAGTTGATGGCCACGGGAAGGAAAAACGAGGGTGTTTTAGCCCAAGAAATCTTTTTCGACGGCAGCCAGATACGCTGAACGAACGGATGTTGCATGATATTATTCGATTGCGTCAAGACTCCTAATGCAATCTGGTCGCGAATTTCCTCGGCCCTTGTGAGGGCATCTCGACCCACCGTCGTCACCGATTTAATCTCACCATGCAAGCGGTCATGCAGATTGAGAGAGGCAGCACGCCCTGTGACTCGAGTAACTTTTGCTGAAATAGCCTTCCTAGTGGTCGTTTGTATTTCTATTGTCTGAAAAAGGAGCTGTTGTCGATTGCGGATGATAAAGTACCTGACCAACATACCTGGTCGGTCTGACGCATCAACCTAGTCTTGAAACGGGTAGACCTGAGTTCAAGCTTCCCATGTTGGTGGCTATAATTTTTTTCGATCTCGTTTCTTTGTCGGGTAGGCTTGAGAGCAACAATGCGATCAGCATCTCGAATGACTTTCGCGATGACCGTGAGATGCTGAACCCGTTACCGCCATCCACAATGCGAGTACACGGTACTTACAGTTCTATCCAATGCCTTCGTATTGACTTGAGGCAAACTGACAAGAAGTTTGGAAGTTGTTTGCAAGAATGCAGCCTGATATGCGGCCCATGCCCGTAAAGCGACACAACTCAAATTGGAGCTGTCTTTCTCCTCCTGGACGAACAACTCATGTACGGCTTTCCTGTGCAGCATGACTTCGCCGCCTAAGGCTTTCATGAAGGCGCTGAAAGATAGTCGTCCATCTTTCGCCGTTGCCACTGACAACAAGTCAACTCCGCGCGCGATATACAAACCTACATCCATATATAAGGCAGCCGCCAGTCGATCCATCTTTAAGGCGAGTTTCCTATGCTGCGATAGCAAAAGTGGCTGCAACAGCGTGCGCCCAAGAGCAGACTTGTTTTTCCTAGCCTTGGGCTTATTGAAACGAATCAAGAAAGCCTTGGTACCATTGAATATCGCAAGTGTCGTTAAAGCACATTTGGCACTATAGGTTGGCGCAAGTCCTAAAACGTCACCGAAAGTGGACTGAACAAAGGTGTCAAGAAGGCTTTGTGTAATGACGCTTTCATCGTAAACCTCCAGAGTGAAGGGGACATGTCTTGTCTTGAAAATGTCGGGTACAATCTCCATGGTCAGGCTAGGTTCGAAGGAAGACTCGCAGCCAAACTCGTGCCCAGAGCATGCATCAAGCCCTGCGCAGCCGTTATCCCGTAGCTAATAAAATTCGAAGCGTGGATCGCACAAAGAACTGTGCCTAGTGCCACAAGTGCCATTCACACACACACGTTGTGATTAAAAAAGCCATTAAATCTAATGGGCGGCCAAGCCCACATATGCGAATTCCTTTCCATAAGTAATTTCACAGAGGCATTTCGTTGGAATTGCTGCTACATTTGTGAATCGGCTGAGCAAGTATAAGGTTTAATGGAGTCTTTAGGTTTGATTCGCGTCGCAATGCTTCCAAGTGAATTCTGATGGTCACGTGGACAAACAACTTTTCTTTTTGCAGTCTCTGAGTGGATATCGAGTGACATGGCCACTCCCGTCATTCTTGGTGTCAGTGCTGTAGCCGCAGCAATCCTTGGCCGGTCCTTTATAAAGAAAGGGATATTCATTGGGAGAGGCGCAGCAGACCAATGGGTGAAAGGAGGGTTCCGAGCAAAGATGGACAGGAAGGAAGCCCTCGCTATTCTTGGGCTCAAGTGAGTTTTTTCCTCTTTGAGGTGCTATCCTGTATCTGACAATACTATGTCCGGCGACAGGGATGGCCCCTTGTTGCGAAATAAGATCAAGGATGCTCACCGGCATATCATGCTTGCCAACCATCCAGATCGAGGCGGCTCACCGTATTTAGCAAGCAAAATCAATGAGGCAAAAGATCTTCTGGACAAGACTGATGGAGGACGAGGTCGGTGAATGTCGCCTGGTGAGCCCGCTCCAAGCATTTTTGGATATTATCGGTTGAAACAATGTCGTGTCTCCCCAGTTCGCATTCCCAATGTATCATTATGTACTACACTATACATTCGCATATAATCCTCAAATTGCACTGTTACCCCACCCTCTCTTGTCGTTTTTTGTCGTCTTAATCTTATGTTCATGCATGGAAAGTTGCCTTGCGCCTCTATTATACCCGAGATCTACTCTATGAATCACACGTACTACTTCGGCATTTCTTTTCGTACACCCTCCTGTCTTATCCGTCGATGGACTCACATCGATTGTGGGTTTGAGGACCTTATAGATGACTAAGCTAGAGTTATCTTTCAGATGGCGGACTCCCTTCAACCCTCGAAGCTCGGTACTAAGGAACAGTACGCTTCATTCCATCGCGTTATGTTGTCTTGACGCTAAATCGGGCGCACGTCCAGCTGGGACGATGTTTACGCCGAGGAGTTAGATAATTTTGAGGAGATCGGTGATGAAGGGGAGATCTGGTGAGACTCTCAACATGTGCTCCGACTATTACTCATAATAATAGGTTCGGCGAAGAAAGTGTCGAGAGGATGGTTGATTGGGCAGTTGAAAACGCTCCATCATCATCGATGCCCTCTACCGTGGAAATTGGAAGCGGAAACGGAACCTTGCTTTTCGCACTAGCAGATGCTGGCTATTCCCCCTCTCATCTATCTGGTATAGATTACAGTCCTGGAGCCGTGAAACTTGCAACATTGATAGCTGCCAAACGCGAAATAGACGTGGCCTTCGACACATGCGATTTCCTTCAACAAGACCCCCCGCTTTTACCCTTTATGAAGCCCAGCCCAGAAGGTGTTTGGGATCTCGTCTTGGACAAAGGAACATTTGACGCGATTGCGCTTGGTGCTAAAGATGAAAATGACAAATCACCTGCAGCGAGATATCCTGGACGCATAGCTCAAATCCTCAAGCCTGGAGGATGTTTTCTGATTACGTGTATGTTATTCTATCGGTTTCCCATCATGAGCTCACCACAGTTTTTAGCCTGCAACTTTACAGAGGAGGAACTACAGACCATCTTCTCTACCAGCGAGACACGTCTCATGTATCAGTATGTATCACCTCTGATTTTGGGTTTCCTGTACAAATGCTAATCTATAGCAGCTCTCGAATAGAACATCCAACGTTTGAATTTGGTGGAAAAAGAGGTAACATAATTTCAAGTGTTGCATTTCTGAAGATTGGACTGTCATGATACCACACTGGTCGATCACAACAAACTTTTCCCATCGACAGATCTCGTTTTAAAGACCGGGTACTATGTCAACTCCTGTCCTGAGTGTATCCTTAGCCAGCCCGCTAGCCCAATTGATGAATTTTTCCACCTCGTCCCCATCTTTCAAAACGTCCCGGAATGCTTCGGATAAGAAATACACCAATCCCATAGCAAGAGTCTGGATTCGTGTGGCCTTGATGAAGATTTCTTCAATGGCACTGCGATTGCGTGTAGCAGGAACGTCTTTGGGGCTCGAAGTGATCGATGGTGTTGTTTTTTGACTGCAGATAAAGATCTGAAGTAGCATTTCTCGGAAAAAGTCCCTTGTCTTCTTCTTCAGAGACGTGAAGTCGACAGGCTGAGAAGCAATCGTCAGGGATACAAAAATGATTCTTGCAACGGGTGAATGAACACCTTCAGTATAGAAAGAGTGACACAGTCCTTTGCTATCCACCATCCATATGCTCGAGCGATGTTGCGCATCCTCGTGGTTGATATAGTGTCCAAGTCAAATCCATCATCATCCTTCAAATTCTTGATGAGTTCAGTCCCACCGACCGAAGTTTCTCCAAGGTCGCGTAAAAAGTCCCATAGAGAAAATTGTAGAGTGATCTTGTACGAGTGCGACGAACGGCATAACTGCTGACAAACCAATGTATAGTACGGATTGTATGTTTTCTCCTATGAAAAAGGATTGAGCTTATTTGAGAAAAAAAAATGACAAGGTCTTACATTCCCACAACAATGCAGTAAGACTCGCACGATATCACGTCGTTGGACTTCGGTGAGACTGAGCTGCGACAGCCTCTCACACGCATCGACATAGTCCTGATATAAAGGTCGTTAAAGACAGAAGGGCGAAACCAAACATACCGACCTCGCTACTCATAAGAACCACGAAAATACTCCGACGTATATCAGTATTCATCCCTTGCTGGCGCGCTATCTTCATAAGGCCACTAGTAGGATCTGCAACCACAACAGCCTTGGAAGTTTTGATCTCAGCCTGGTGATCGACAAGAGGGTCGCCACCCCAAGCAGCGCCGACGAGCCACCACTTTCCTTTTGTCTCGGCATTATGTAGATCTTTAAGCGAAACTCGTAGAGGTTCGTGTGCAAGAACTGCCAAAGGGTTATTAACAATTCATTAGCCGAAAATCACAACTTACCGGTTCGTTTTTTGCTTAAACCTGCAAGGAACTTTTTCATCCGTTCGACAGAATCTGCTCCTTGGTTCTGAGCAGCGTTCCGTTTAGATTTATTGTTCTTGAGATTGGTGAGGGTTTCAATCATGAAACGAGTCCTGGAGCTGTTTCATGAAATTTGAGTGGTGGTCTACGAGAACATTGGGGGGGGGGGGTCTAGACCTCAGAGCAAACTTTGTGTCCGAAAGTTTGACGTGTACGATTTCAATGATATCCTTGAGGGCCAAAGGATCGTCCTGTCGTAGTTGCTGGCCCGAATCTGTATTGGTGCTGATTAGGATATTTTTTCACGTGAACATATGGCTTGAATACATACTGCGAGCAACTTTGAGCAGGAGTTCTACAGCAAACTCACTTAATCCAGTATCTAACAGTCCACGAATTATGTCAAAGACAAGGACGGAAGAAATCACTTGGAAGTTGTAAAGTTCCGACAGAAGAACGATCAGATTAGAGCATTCCTTTCCACCATCTTCTTCCGCTCTAGCAGCTTCTAGTGTAGCAAAGTAGCGTTCGTAAGAGAAAACAACATTCTGGACAAAGTAGGCCGCTGGCCGATCGGTGGGTTTAAAGCGGAAACGGTGTTAGTCATTGACCTTACCGAATTCGATGCCGATGACTTTGTGCAAACTAGAGACGAATGCAGCATAGAGAACAACGTAGGAATCCAGCAGGGATGAATGCGAAGAAATTCCGTCGATGATCAAAGCTGTAAGGCTTGTTGTGACATCTAGAAAGAACGTAAGCCTTTAAGAAAAGGATTGCATAGCCAAATTAGTACCATTGCGTCGATTGTCCCGATAGATTCCTTCTATACTGTCCAAGATGGAACCCATATTTTGTTCGCTCATACTAAAGAAATGTAAGTAGGGATATGTGCGTTGACAAGTAGTTTACCGATTGAGGAGACCTTTGAGTTGCCTAGAAAGTCTGATCATTGGTTCAGAAGACTTCTCGTTCACATTCTGTTTGTTTCTTAAATGAGGAGGAACATAATGATTTGCTAAGTAGGGTAGTGAGTACATTTCATCCTTCATTTGATTTGACTGACTGGTTTCTTGCACCGTGAGTGGGGGCTCAGGAGTACTTGAGACCTCTCCTCCATCATGACCGAGGCCGGTCCATTCATCTCCGTCATACTCCAAATCCTCTGACGCGCTGCTCTGAGATTCGAAGTCTTCTTCGTCAACCACATCATCCAACTCGTCACCCACATCGTCGTTCATGTCAATATCTTGGTCTTCATCCTTTGATTAGAAGTTAAAGAGGAACAGTCTGGCAACAAGCCATGCATACACACCTCAAAATCGACAAGAGTATCCGCGAAATCCAGAAGGTCTGGAGATGCAAATCAGCAGGAAGATAGAGTCCATATAGCATACTTACCATTTAGACCGTCATCTTCTGCGGGCTTTTTCCGTTTGACGCCTTTAGCATAACCGAGTTTCGCCTCAAGATATGCAATGTACGCATCGTCCTGGTCCCTCCTTTGATCTGGTATTCGAGGTGATATTCGAGGGGCAGCAGACTTGAGGACCACCTTTTCAACTGGTTTCTTCACTTTTGGTGATTTGGTCTCGAGTGTGGGCTTAGGTCTCAGCACAACGTTAGGTTTATCAAGTTTCGCCTTTGTTCGTTGCGGCGACTCGTCATGCCCTTCTTGTTCAACATGTCGTTTCTTGGATGCATTCCCAGCGGAAAAGTATTCTGACTTGCTCTTTTTGCGATTTTGACGTTGCTCCTTGCGCGCCTCTTTGCGAGATATCTTTGGTCGAGTAGGATATCCTTGACGCGGATGATCATTACCTGTATTCTGTTATTTTCTATCCATACAATTTGCTGATTTACGCACCAGCAATTCCTACAAGTTCTTCTCTTAACGTCTGGGGAAGACGTGTTGTTGAAGACTTTTTCCGCAAAGACATGGATAAATCCAAACTTGAAGGACGGATCACCTCTGTTCTGATGTAAATCTTACGTATTGTGTACGTGCTCCAGAAACTAATAACAAGTGCGTTGGTGGTGTAATGGTAACATCGAGTCTTCCCACTTTGGAAAGCTTGGCTTGGCCCCGGGTTCGATTCCCGGCCAACGCAGAATTTTGTGTCCACATTTTGTATTCGTCAATCTGGTTTAATCAGTGATGCCTTCCTTAGCTTATATACTTCCTGCCCCACGACGGTTTAATATATGGGCTGATCTGCCCGTTTAAGGAAGAGATATGATTCTATTAGATGCGACGCTCCTAGATGACCTATACGCAATCTTTTTTTTTCCTAAGTTTCAGTATTTCTCATCAATTCTCAAGCAGTCCCCGAATCCTATAAATATAACCCGGGATTGGAATAGGCCAGACAGGGATGGGAACTTCCGCAAGACCAAGTAGTGATGGTAAATGATGAAACCCTCCGGACAAATACTGAGCATATTCAAAAGTGATGGAGAATGGGCATGTGTACTCCTTTTCCCCTGTCTGGAAAAGCACCCTCGTCTCTTGTGAGACAGATGCTATCAGGCTTCAGACAGACCTCTTGAATTTTCATTTAGAGTATAGGAGATCTCAGGAAATGGTGGGAAAACCTTGTGGAGGCGCAGAAGCGATGGGACGTTGTCAACAAGATCATTTATCTTCCACTCAACGCTGCTGTAGAATATGATGCCTCTGATTGTTCCGCGTCGTTGGAGTTGGTTGCTTTGATGAATTTGCTGTAGATAATTCCTAGTCCAGTACTGTTGGATAGGTGTGGCACACAAAGCTGCTGCAAGACTGCATGAAAGGCTAAAGAACCAAAGGACATTGATTGTAATTACTGCAGCGGAGGGCTTGCATGATGGAGTGGGAACAGCGCTGGGAAAGGGTAATGCAAAGATGCTCCGACAATCTGTACTGCCAGTATTTGCTCAAGGAGGTTGTTGGTGACATCACTTGAGTCGACCTGTAAGAGTTTATAGTTGTCAATGAGGAAAGCAGTGACCACGGCAGAGAATAGGCCAGCCTGGAATAGAATGGTAGAAGATTAAGATCTCCATAGATCGAGAACTCACAACTATTAGGGTATTATCCATATCAGATTTCCAGGTATCTGTGAGATATTCATCATCCTTTCCGGCCTCGTTCATATAAAGGGTCCAAAACTGCTTTGCCTCATTCAAGATGGGGTAGCTGCGTATCTGCCTTTTTGTCGGCTAAAAATTATGAAAGATAGTGAAAAACACATACACCTTCGATACCTACATACGCGGCCGAGCAGTGATTCATCAGGGCAAAAGATGCTTTCGTTCACTTTGTGCGCAATCTGTAGAAGTCGGAGACACGAGCAATCACCGACGAGGCTGAGGGGGTTCATACAAATACACCTTTTCTTCATCTAATCCTGCCTCTGCCTGATGGTTAACAAGTGACATCTGAATCATTTGTCTCCGTGACGCCGGTTATTTTGCATTTTCCTTTCCCTGTTTCACTGTCGACATCTGCTCCACTTTTTTGACTTTGGCGCTAGTATTCAATCATGCTTCAGGACTACAAGCTACTTTCGACGACCACGCCTGAGACCATGACTGTGGTGGTGTCTACGCGCCTTCGTCTTTGAGGTCTCTCCTGGATGTATCATGGGGCGGCATGAAAGGGCCAGCGCTATTAACGACACCAGACAATGAATGATGCGAGGGCACTCATATTTGTGCGCCTGGACATCTAGTATTTTACTGAGCACAAGTCTTAAGGATCTTGTTTCCTATGCATATAGCACCCAACGTTTGTCAGCGATGATTTATACACTATGTACTAATTTACGTGCATAGAGTGATTCATAGGTCATGAAAAGTTTTCTTCAACATATCCGCCAGTTTCTCCGCCATAGCGTAGCATGCCCCGGCCTAAATACCTCTTTTAACGATCTCGGGAGATCAGCGAAAGAGAAGGCTCACCGTATGCCCGGAAACAATCCAGGGGTAAACTGATGCATCACAGACTCTCAATCCCTGAATCCCATATACACGTAATTGAGAGTCGACGACGCCATTCATCTCCTTAGGAGCCATCCTGCACGTACATGCCGGGTGATAGACGGTCTCTACGCGCTCTTTTACAAGCTCCAGCAACTCCTCGTCTGATTTCAAGTGCGTTCCGTGATCGAGGTCGGGGCGACGGAAGTCTTGATCAAGGTAGCTCGCGAGAGGTTCGGTTTGCGCAATTTTAAGCAAAAGACGAACTCCGCGCATCAGTTTCATGGCATCTTCTGGCGCCTCCAGGTAGCTGAGAGAAGATTAGGTCAATAATGGTAATTCGAAACAGGAGAAGTATGATCGATATACTTGGGATTGACGATGGGAAGATCAAATGGGTGGGACGAGCGAAGAAGGACAGAACCTGTGCTCAAAGGCCTATTTTTCGATTTCATTCAGAATCAGATAGAAGAATACGCTAAGATGATTCACACCTCACTAAATATACATGAAGCGCGAAGGTATGGACATCAAAGACAATTTTGCCGTGTTCCTGAAAGATATCGATCTGGTCAACGATGGAAGACCACGATATGAGGGGTGAAATCGCCACCTTGTAAGCAATTGGCGTTGAGAACAACTCGAGATCGGGTGCCCCGGGGCCAGATGTGCTATCTGAAAGAACTTCCGGATATTGCTCCTTGGGGAAGAGGATAGGATCGTCCGATCGAACAAAAGCAGCGGATTCGCCAAACTGTTCAGTCTGAGTAAAAAGGAGGTCCGAAATCATAATCATTGCTCACGTTGGTCGCCAGAGGGCCTCCCATACCAGAATAATACCGAATAGACGCAAAGAGAACTTTGCAGACGTCAAATAGGCTCTGAGGGCGGAAGTACTTCAATGAACGATCATGTTTATCTTTGAGAAAGATGTCAACCACGGGATGGTCAACGAGGTTGGAACCGACACCAGGAAGGTCATGTACGATGGTGATCCCGTGAGCCTTGAGTTCCTCAGCAGGCCCGACGCCAGATAGCTTAAGAATCTAGAACAAAACACCGTTGAAGCAGAGTAAGGGTGACGAGCCATGATCGTGACCTACATGGGGAGATTGTACCGCGCCAGCACTAGAATGATGCACATGAAGAATGAGACAATGCACACGCATTTGCACACTCACCATAGAATGACCTCTTTGCGTGCCAAAACACGGTAACGTACTCCAGTAGGTGAATTTGCAACCTGGACACCTATTGCACGCTTCTCTCCATTCTCAGTCTTGAAGATCACCTGCGTAACTTGTGCATTGATTGCGACCGTAAGATTATTGCGTGCCAGGACATCTTTGGTGAGATAAGCAGACTCCGATGACACTCGCTGTTTCTTCTCATCGATGTAGGTCACTTGCAAGTGAGAGGTAAAAAAACTAAGTCATAAAAGACAGGATGGCTCACTGATCTGGAAACAAAGTTCGGATTGCTATCAAGGGATGGCACGAAACTGACTTACTCGACTCACTCCCAGAGTGCCTCTTGAGACATTGAAATCTGGGGTAAAAGGGATACCGACGCTGGTACAAGCTTTGATGAAGGCTTTCGAGGTTTCTGAGACCGTGTTAAAGTACCCAATTCGAATAGGACCTGAGGATCCGCGAACGGCGGTGTTGACGAGAGGGTAGTCAGGGTGAGGTTGATATCTTTCGAATTTCGTGAAATATCTGCATGCATGCTGTCACGAACAAACTCAAAGGTCAAAACATAATGCATACTGAGAGAAGTTCTTCCAGGACCAAGAATCGTCGTTCATCAACTTGGCCCACTCATCGAAATCTTCTGGCGCGCCATACTGAGCCCTGTATGATGAACAAACTCAGTGTCATGATTACCATAACAAGAAAAAGGATTATACATTTGGGCATTAATGGAAGAACCTACGGAATGGGTTAAGACAATAGAAGAGAAGAGAGGGAAAAAATCGCACATCCGCCCAAAAGCTTTGCTGAAGGTTCCATGGGGAGTCAGCAACTAGGACGTTCACAAAGGTATAGTGATCACCTCGCGGCCAGAAGCGTTTTTGGCCCTTAGCATGTACTTGAGGTTCTGTTCGGAAAGGAAGGACATGCTTCGTATTGTATAGTTTGGAAAATAGGGCGGGTGTTCGACTTTGAATCAAAGCAGTGCCGCTGAATGATACGTGTCATCCTATAGACAATGTAGAAAAAAAGCACCCGACATACCTCTGACCGGCCTCCAACAGTAGTACTTTAACAGAAGGATCTTCACTTAACCTTGCCGCGAGTGCACACCCAGCTGTTCCTGTACTAAGGCTTAGACAAGACAACCGGTGAAGATCGAAATTTGTACCTCCCCCGACAATTATCACGTCGTACTGCTCGGTCCCTACGTGAAAGAGATTGGTCACATATTTGGGGGTCTGTTTCCTCTTCAGGATGAAGTGGAGAATGATAACGAATGCAGCAAATCCTCCAGAACCGAGAAGCAGCTGAGCACGCGGCATTTGCTTGATCCTGTCGATGAGGGCCTTCAGATATGAAATGGCCATAATGGCCAAGGGACAGAAGTCGGACGCGTCCAAAAATAGTTGTTGTACATTGATATCCTTGGGAAAGGCACAGAGACAGGTTAAGCCATCAGCTGATGATGCCAAGACAGCATGTGATTCTGCTGAATATGGACCGTCGATGAGAAGAAAAGAACAGAAAACGCAGAGATCATGGGCTAACTGATTGATGTAAGTAGTAAGTGGGCCAAGTCGCGGCAATTGACGTTGATTGACGAACAAAACGCAGGAAGGAGCGTTGCCTGTGTGGCTGTGCTTTATTCTTGCACGTCATGTGGATCTTCTAAGCCAGCTCTTACTTGTTCTAGTTTCTTCGCTCTGAATTCTTCTCCATCGTGCTGCAAAGTCCAACAAAACGTACCTTTTTCCTCTTCCGTTCGTCTTCCAAACATTCTTGCCCAAGTTCCGCCGACCATAGCCCACTCGGATCTCAGCATGGACCCTGCTCCCCCTTCGTCGGCACCCAGACCCAGCTTGAAGGCATGGTTAACCAATCTCAGCTTCGCCCAGAGGCTCAAGAAGGAGACAGAGTGGAGGCCAGGTGCGAGACATGCGTCAGAGTTCTGCTGGTTGTATCAGCTCACGAGCCGATTAGATGACGCTATCCCGGACGGCCCTGTGTTTGGCGTGCCACTCAAAGAGAGTCTCAAGCATGCGAGCGTCCCTATATCTACAGCTAGTACTAAGGGTGACCTCTATCCGTGGGGAACTGTTCCAGTCGTAGTCGCTAAATGGTATGTGCTGTACTCTGTTACTGCCTGGACGGCCGTCAACATGGTTACAACAATTAGTGGTAATTACCTTAAGAGCAATTGTCAGTTTCTTTGAACGATCCCGACAATTTGCCACACTAAGTATCATATTTAGCTGAAGTCCCAGGCACATTCCGTGTCAACGGCTCAAGTCGGCGAATGCGCGACCTGCAAGCAATCTTTGAAAGACCCCCAGAGGCGCGTCCTTCAATTTTGATCTTAGCCATGACACTTGATCTTCCATTTTCTAGTTTGGCAGGAAACTAAATTGGGCATTGGAAACATATACTACACATGACGTCGCGAGCGTCTTTCGGCGGTACCTTACACATATGCCTGTGAGTTCTTAAGCTATATGAGAACTTTTCCCGCTGATGACAGATTATGTAGGAACCGGTCATACCCCATGGCATGTATCATAGTGTGCGTGTATCATCCTTCCTGCATTTCTCCGCCGCTCATGCACCTGTAGTTTCGTGACGCCTTGGGTGCGCAGTATCTATCCTGATGATTATCTGAAACTTACGGTTGAAATAGCACGACCGAATCACAACGAGAGTGATGTGATTGCCACATATCAACGCTTGATCAAGCAGCTACCCCGACCGAATCAACATCTCCTTCTATACGTCTTAGATCTTCTCTCAGTCTTTGCGCAAAAGTCTGATAGGAACCTCATGACAGCGAGCAGTTTGTCCTTTCCCTTGTGTTCTCAATTTACTGCCTCTTGAAATGTTCTCTAGATCTCGCTGTAATATTCCGACCAGGTCTGATATCACATCCAATTCATGAAACGTCACCCAAAGAGTTTGAACTCAGCCAAAGTGTACTAGAGTTCTTAATTGCGCACCAAGACCATTTCATGCTGGATATCCCCTCGCCGTCAATGCAATCACTAAAACCTCAAAGTCGAGATGCACATGTGGTTCTTCCCGACGAAGAAACATCTGACCTTGGCCCTGGTAACTGGAAGCAAATCCCAGCGAAATCCATGTCACGGCGGCGGACGACAACAAGTAGAGGTAGGCCATATCTGATATCTCAATGCTCCACTCCCGTATCTATCTACATTTTTAGAGGACCCCAGGGTAATCAGTGACAATGGGTCACCTGTGTCACCTGTGTCGCCTATTCCAGAGCATCGGCCAAATCCGCACGACGGCATCAGGCGAAGCCACACTTTGCCGGTACGGAAAAAAGGCGCGGATGGTGAAGACCCTCCGCGGGTGCTGCGGAAACATAGGCGTGTACCTGCAACACCTCGAGATGAACACACCTCCCGAAACTAGATGGCTGCGTGTAGGTTGTCTTTGATTTTGCTTTATCCTCTGGTCATATGATACCCTGGACTTTATATTTACCCTGGATCCTTCATCTCTTCATCTTAACATACAACATGACAATAGTCAGATCTGTCTGTTATTTATAATGTATCAGAGAAAAAAGTACAGAATTTGCTTGAATAAATTATTTGGGACACACTAATTTTCTCCATCCTGTGACAGCTGATCTCAGCAGGTGATACCCTTGATCTATAAATAACTAATGGTGGATTTCTCTGGATCACACACCTTTCATTTCATCTCCAACTCGCCCTCTTCCCTCCAACCCAGGACCTGCAGCTTCTGCTGACCGCCCCTCATGGCTTACTATCAAGATCGCCCGCAAAACTACTACGATGACGGGCCGTCTCAGGTTCGTAGGACTCCGCTCCCTTGCCGCGGCCGGAGGTGTATTGACTGACACGACTAATGATTGATGAATTTTCAATCGTGTCCTTCACAGAACCCTTTTGACTCGATGCACAATATACCCATGACGGCTGCAGGTGCCTCAACGTCCCACGGAAACGCAATGTACTCACAGGCGGCGACGCACTCCCTGGCGGATGTGAATAGAGCCCCTTATCCTAACCAAGGTTACAAGCCCGGAGACTGGATGGAGAATGGTCGGTCTTCGAACAGGCGCTCGAAGATGATTGTACACCCATGTTCCTTATCTTATAGTTGAGGTGGCACTAATCCTTGCGTGCAGGTTATTGGGTCGCTTGTAGGCTTGGCCGTTTTGATAGTCATTGGTGTCGTCGTCGGGGTTCTTGTTTCCAAGCACAAGTCTTCATCTTCTTCGGATTCAAGCAATTCAACGGTGAAACAGACGGACCCTAACGATCCAAGTACTTTCGTCAAAGATCCAGCTCTTCATCAGGCTTTTTACGGAATTGCATATACACCGGAAGGTTCACAGCTCCCTAACTGTGGCAATAGCCTCGGTACGTGTTAGTTATGCTCAGAGTGTGTTAACTAATCGTTCACCCCGCAGCAAATGTCATTACGGATATCCAGGTACGTTGAACTGCTTTGTGGAGCTTCTTGACATGTTGATTTGTCTTATTAGCTGATGTCTCAACTGACCAATGTATGTATTTTTACTCGTTCGTCAAGCCAAGCTTTTAGGTTAAAATGACACACCAAGCGTATTCGGTTGTATGGAGCCGACTGTAATCAATCGGCTCTTGTCGTAAGTATAAGTATCTTCGTAGCGTCATTCGCAGGTGTGAATTACAGACTTTTGGTTCTAGCTCGAAGCTATCAAGCAAACCAGAGTTAATATGACGGTTTGGCTCGGCAATTATAACATCGCCACAGACAATGGTGCCGCCTATACACGCCAACGTGATGAGATCAAAAATGCGATTCAGACATATGGCACGGACCACATTGGTGGTATCACAGTTGGCAATGAGTTCATGTTGAAGTGTGTTTTTCCGTCCTCGGTAACGATGCAATGGCTCAGCATAGTATCAGCTATCTAACTGCCAATGGGGGAGCCCAAACACCGCCGAACAGTCCTACTGGAGACACTGGAGCTACTATTCTGATTGCTAATATTGACGATACCAGACAGATGCTTTTATCGATGGGGGTATCAATTCCTGTTGGTACAGCCGATGCAGGGAGTTATTTCAATACCAAAGTTCTTGAGGCTGTCGACTATGGAGTAAGGGATCTATCTCTACGAGTTTAAGACTCAATCTAGATTGTTCATGACAGATGGCTAATGTGCACCCGTGGTTTGCCAATGTTAGCGCGGAGAATGCGGCTGGTTGGACGGCCTCGTTCTTCCAAACTAATAACGTTGCAGCGGCGACTGCGCTGTCCAACAATCCCAAGATGTATATAGCTGAAACAGGTATGATTGAATGTATTGACATGATGTATTCGATGCTGATCGACTGTTTAAGGTTGGCCAACGGTAATGTCATCTCTCATGTTATATGTGACGTTACTCACGAGGTATAGCAATCTTCGGATGCGGGAAATGCCAGTAATGGCCCTGGAACAGCATCAGAAGCTGGGCTGCAAATTTTCTTAGACAACTTTGTCTGCCAAGCAAACACCAATGGCACTGGCTACTTTTTCTTTGAGTACTTTGACGAGCCTTGGAAGGTGCGATATCAGTTGTTGGAACAGTCAATCACGTACTGATTCATTATAGGATGCCCAATTCGGAGGTGTCGAGGTGGGTTTCCATCAACCGCGTTTCAGTTGAGTTGAGCTTACTCTGGTCCTCAGGGATGGTGGGGTTTGTTCACGGCCAAGTAAGACCGAATGCATACCAAATCATTCGCCTTATACTGATTTTTCTTTATCAGCCGTACTCTAAAGCATATTACGATACCCACCTGTCAATCTCCCTAAATTGCATATCATTTGCAGAGTCCTTCATTTCAATTTGGATACGACTTTTGTAGGATTTTTCATTTATTTATTCACACACCTATCTGGACGTACTACAGACTACTAGCATATCTTATTACACACTGAGATTGAGACATTTTTTGTATTTAGTTATGAAGCTTGTGACTTTATTCTGTGCAATTATACTAGACTTCATCATTATCAGTGAGTAAAGCAGGGTAGCGTTAATTATTTAACATTGATCCAACGTCAAGCCCTGTTGCGTTTGCCGCGTCTACAATCGTCGTAGACAAACTTCATAGCTCGCAGCCGCGAGGGGAGGCAAGGCTGTTGACCGCGGATGAAGTGAAAGAGGGAATCTTGGCGCGGAAACGATAACGTGACTGACGCGTGCCGCGGACAAGCCATTTTTGGGCCAATGAATGGTTCAACTTCTGCCGTAAGTTTCGTTCAACCACATCCACCATGTTCAAGGGGATCCTTCCATCGAAGAGGATATCTCTTTCAGAGTTTGACATGGTCACTCCAATGGTAGACTTTCATGGAAAAGAGAATCTGCCTGCTGTGGGTTCTGGCCCGAAGAGCTCGAAGGTGCCGACAAAAGGACAAAATCAAGGGACTGAGAAGAAGAAGAAGACAGAGAACAAGAAGAACAGAGAATCTCAGGAGCAACCTATGGAAGGTTTGGCCATGAATCAGGCATTCGATCAGCTTTTAGTATGCCTGACTTGAAAAGTAATTTTCTCTCGCAATTCTGACAAAGCCTTCGACAGGACGATCTCCAGATTCCTACCGCGCTGAGACCCAAACTTGTTGGAATGGATGCTAGCGTTAAAGCAGCGATGTTGAAGTCGTCCCAAACAATGGCTCTCAACCCTCCTAAAGAAGTCACTTCGCCGATCGTTCCTCGTTCTACAGCTCTGCGCCGAGTTCACAGCATAGAATCTCTCGACTCGCCTAGAAAGCCCAAACCTTACATTGATCACGATGACCTCGAACCACCACGTCCTCCTTATGCTGGTGGTCAGGTTTCTGCACTTAATGGTTCCCAGAGTCCACGCAGACCGAGCACTCATTCGCGGGGCCTCTCGTTTGACACCCAACGATTATTTTCTCGTAGCCAGGTCAATCTCGCTTCATCATCTTCATTGGACCTATCATCGTCGGGCAAGCCAGGCAAAGAGAAACCGACATCAACAAGGGACCTTACGCCAACTAAATTCTTCAGCATCCTGTCTGGCACATCGAGTACACAGCTTGAAGTTGAAGATATCAAGAAATTGCGGTTATTACTCCGGAATGAGACTGCAAGGTGAATAAAGCAGTTTCTCTTGACTGAAGATTACTGACGTCATGTTCAGTTGGTCCCAAGAATTCTTATCACTCGGTGGATATTCCGCTTTGTTAACCAGACTTAATGAGATTTTAGAGGTTGAGTGGAGGTCAGCCGACTGTTTCGGTAATGTCCAGATACTCAAATTCAGTATTTCCAGAGAGGAACAACATGATGACCAAGTTCTCCATGAGCTTTTGCGGTGCTTCAAGGCTCTGTCCACGTCGTCGATCGGATGCTTTGCACTACGTAGCTCATGCCCTACTCCCTTTTTGCAGCTCGTCTCCTTGCTCTATTCTGACAAGAAACCAGGAGATGTCGCTACCCGCCAGTTGATAGCTGACTTGCTTCTTGTTTTGTTCCAGTTATATCCTGCTTCGTCACTCCCATCCTTTGGGAAGGCTTCCAGCTCCGCAAGAGCTCGCCGTGAAGCTTGGGAGATTGATCCATCTCCTTCTAGTTCCAGTAAACTTATCACTCTCCCGTCCCCTCACAGAAACCTGTTTTCGCTCATACGAGCCCTTTTGCTGACCCCTGCCCCTCCGCCGTCCGAGTCGCCTGCCGCACCAGTCTCGCCCCACGCCTTCATTGAGTCCTTGCATCTCCCAAGGATATATAAGACATACCTCCAGGAGTTATCTGATATCTGCAGAGATTACTTCTGGGTATTCTGCCATCCGAACAATACGATCTGGGTGTTGCCTGAAACCGATGAAGCCAAAGTCGAGAAACCACGAGCTCCCGGCGGCATGACCGGCGGCGTTGAATTCGAGGCGATAGGCTATCTTGTTAGTGACTAAGTCTCATTGAGGACGTTTCTATCCAACTGACAATATGACAGACGACTCATCTAAAACTCATAAACGCAATCTCAAAAGCGGCTGCTGATCTCAAGCTTCCCAAGGACCATGATCATTCTGCCCATCGTTTCCACTCGGATCTCTTTCTCTCCGGTTTTGAACGCATCATTCTGGTACGTCTGCGATGCATTTGTCTGACAACATGAATATGGCACGATGTTCCCTGACAGGTCTCGCGCAAAGCATCAACGACGTACTACCCCACCCTCCATCTCGAGTTGGCACGCTATATCGACCATGCCCTAAACTCTGGCTACGAACTTCCGTACACTGTATCGAGGCTCATTGGAGCGCCTCCTCCTGCTCTAGCGAAGCCGTTGCCTTACGGTCGCATCACTCCAGCCCAGTGCATGACTCCGGCAAAGCAAGGCTCAGGCGGCCCGACATTGCCTTCACCGAGGAAGATTGAACCAATCAAGCTTGATTAGGGACTTCGATAAGAGGAGCGGCGCTGGTCGTCTAACCTAAATTGTAATTTACTATTGATCTTTGTTCTTAGCTCTCCATGTTACCTACTTCCCTAGATTGTTTCAATTTGTTATTCTGAATTCCATACGTGACAGAAATGAAATCTCCTTTCTGTTTAGGCGCCCGTTACAGACCCAAGAGTCGGACTGAGAATGCACTGGCTCTTTAAATTCAGTATATCGGATAGGTTGTTTGGTGAAATGAAGGTGTTTCTTAAGCTCTGCATTCACCCTGTCAAATCGCGATTTGGGTCCTTGTCATGATCAGCCAGCCGTCATTCTTTGCGGATACATGCTGCTGTACAGTTCAAGTTCCCACCCGTCATCCATTCTTATAGTCCTTGTTCTCCATCAATTATATTCTTTTCGCGTTTAGAGATCAGCACCGCAAATGAGTTTAATCATGCAGAACAAGATATTCATTGCACCGAGGTATCACAGATTACAAGTACATTGGCAGGCCTCAACGGACGGTTTATTCCTTGACTGGGAAACCGTACTGACTCTTCAGCATGTCGGACAACTTCTCAGCCATTGCAAATACAGCTCCAGCCTGTAAATCATCAGTCAAAATTCAAAGTATACAAGGAAAGACTTGCCGTATGACCAGAGACAATGATGGGGTATACTGAGGCGTCACAGACCCTAAGACCTTGAACACCATAGACACGAAGCTCAGAGTCTACGACTCCTCCATCCTGACGAGGGGCCATCCGGCAGGTGCCGGCTGGATGATAGAGAGTAGAGAAACGTTCCTTGATTACCTCTGCCAGTTCTGCATCACTCTGAGTCAAAAGGCCATGGTCAAGGATTGGGTCTGTGTTGGTATGGTCGATGCGTGAAGCTAGTGGCTCCGCTTTTGATATCTTGAAAAGCAATTTAACACCTCTGACAAGTTTCTGGATGTCCTCCGGTTCTGCCAAGTACCTGATTTGAACCGTCCGTTAGGAGACATGCGTGCGTCTTTATCGACACTAGGAATTACCTCGGATCCATGATCGGATGATCCCAAGGATTGTTGGTCTTCAGACGAAGCATGCCTGTGCTGGCAGGTCTATCCGAAGAAAGCTAAAGTAATTGATCTTTATGAAAGAGCACATGTAGAGCTCACCTTAACAAAGTAACATGAAGCCCAACTGTATGACAAGGATACATGTAGAGGCCATGATCCTATTAAGATTCTCGTCAGCTTTCTTCTTCAGAACAGCAAGAATGATGATCAACTTTGTATCCAAGGATGGTTGAAAACAACTCAAGATCAGGACTGTCCTCTGCTGACGTGGTATCCTTTATTTTCTCTGGATGTTCGTCAGGAGGGAAAAGCTTGGGATCATCAGAGCGAACAAATGCAGCTGCTTCTGCTACCTGTAGAACACTATTGATTTAGCCTGAAAGTGGAAGCAGGAGCATTAAATTTCACGTTAGTGGTGAGAGAGCCGGTTCGTGTTGTCAGGTACGAAATCGCAGCGCTCAAAAGTTTGAAAGCCTCAAGCAATGAATGAGGCCTAATATATTTGGGAGTGGTACCTCTGTCTTTAAGTGCAAGGTCCATGACGGGGTGATCCACAAGACGAGAACCGACTGAAGGAAGATCGTGGATGACATCAACTTTGACGTCTTTAAGGTGGTTACTATCACCGATACCGGACAATAGAAGAATCTATGGTGGTATTAGGTACAGGATTTGACTGATTTTGCGTTGTACTTACATGTGGTGAGTGGATGGCACCAGCCCTGCGCGGTTGTATCGTGAGTGAAGGAATCAAATAGAAAACATTACATTACATACGATAAAATTACTTCCTTCCGAGCATAAGCTTGATACGAAGGGCTATTTTCTGACTTCGCAAACTCCACTCCAATCGCGCGAGGTGCACCTTCGGCCTTTGTGTCAAACAGTATCCTCGTAACTTGTGCGTGGATGGTAACCACGAGGTTAGGCCTGGCTAGAACTTCCTTGGTGAAATATGCCGACTCCGATGACACTCGTTCGCATTTATCATCTACATAGGTCACTATCATATACCGAAGGGTCAACGCAAACTCAGTCATCTCTTACATGGATCCACTCACTGATCTGTTTTCGTGAACCGTTTAGCCATGTAGTTAAGTAGTTCGGTAAAACAGAGAATCAGTGTAGGATACGCACCCTGCTTACACCTCGAGTACCATTGGAAGTGTTAAAATCACGGCTGAATGGGATATTCACGTTCATACAAGAAGTAACGAAATCTCCGCATTGTGGATGCAAAGAAGTGAAATATCCTACTTTCACCGGCCCATCAGAGCCTTTGGCCGTGGCGTCAATCTTCTCGGTGTACCGTGGGTTGTGGACATATTGCTCAATCTTTCTAAAGTAGCTAAATTGCCATGTAAGATTAAGAACGTCGAGGAATCCGAACTATGGTATTGCTTACCGTTCAAATTTAGCCCACGCCCATGAGTCATCGCCTGTGATTCTGGCCCATTCATCAAAGTCCCCGGGTGCACCATACTGTGCCCTGCAAGAAGGATGTTGAGCAGATAGACAGGCTTAAATCAATTGAGACAGACATCTCGGCATTAACAGAAGAGCCTGGAGTGAGCATATCATGTATATGTGCATATGAGTAATCCGAATAGGCCTCATCGATTCTAAACTTACAGCCTCCTAACATCTTTGCTGACATGTGCATGTCAGCCATTTCACTGTGTGAGGAACAGGTAATAACTACCTCTCGGCCAATATAGAGATCGGTTATGTGCAGATACTTGTTTTTCTGTGTGCAGCTCATAGATGTGTTTCGTGTGAAATAACAGTGTGAAAGCGGAAGGGATGCGAGTAAAAATGAGGCTCTTGCCACTGCAATATGACATTGACATAGAGAGAAAGGAAGGGGGGTGGTCATGCGCTTACCTTCCACCTGCCTCAAGGACGAGGACACGGAATTCCGGGTTTTCTGAGAGGCGAGAAGCCAGAACACAACCGGCAGTCCCTATTGGATCGTGAGTCACGTATCAGCATTGAACAGCGAAAGGGAAGTACCTCCACCGATTATGATGAAGTCGAAATATTGCGTTTCGTCTTTGTCCCCCAGACGGTGATTAAAGCGAGAAAAGTCGGTCACATACTTGGAACCACCCAGAAAGTCGAACAACGGCATGTCTTGTATACTGTGACTAGGAATGACCTCGCGAGCTTTTCTGTTCTCGGACGAAGACTGAGCTCTCTACAACTACGGAGAGGCAACAAATCGGAAGTGTTCCCAGAGGAGACATAATGAGAGGCTTTTGACCCTTTATAATCAGGTGGAAAAACTATTTTCCAATCTTGGTCGTAGAGCCGGTTGCACGGGTGAGCACTCGTGCGAATACAGGCTCATTCCATAACGATAGACCTCTCCCCCTCTCCTTCGACTTATTCTTGATTTTTTGACGCGCTCGCTGAAACAACACGTTCAAATTACTGGCGACTCTCCCATCCATGAACAGGGTGATCTTGGAGCGTGCAACTTGTGAGAGAACGTGCCCACATTCGGGGATCGGCAAAACAACGGACAAAAGGACAACGGAAGATGATATCAACTGAATTGACAAGGTAGGTGTCAGGGTGAGCCAGTCGGCGATCAGGGGTGCTCTAGCGCGTGGCGGCCCAATTCGATAGCCGAGCGATCATCTAGTTCATCCTGGCGCCGAAAGGAAATTCCTCGCCTCACCTTTCGAACATGCGTGTTCCATGTGCTCTTAAGCCTCACGTATATTGCGAGTCCCAGGCCCCAGGAAATTTCCGCCAAACCATGTCCGATAAATAGCTGATTCTAGAGGAAATTCTGGCTAAACGTAAGTCCTAACATTGTAGATTTGAGGTTCTCTCGGAAGGCAAACCTTAGTCCGCATGATTGCGGATTTGAGGCCCAGTTGGGCAAAAATTTGATGAATTTAACAACGAAATTTTGGCATTCAATGAGGTGGGTAAGACAGCTTTGAATTTATGTATTGTGTTGTTACAGGCATGATAGCTTTAAATCTGTCTCATTGACTTTGGGATTCCTCACCTTTACGCTTCCCATCATGCCAGATGAAGTGAAAACACACGAAGCTCTGATGCGTAGGGCGCGAGACGGCGTATTCCGTAACATTGATATCCCTATTTAATGACATCGCTCCTCTGATCGAGGGAAACGAGGAAATCGGCGCGTCAAGAATTTGATGCTGATGCTGTAAATGCAAAGCTTTGAGGATTTGCCGAAGCTAAAGGTTGTTACATCTGCCAGCATGGCTTGGGCCACTCATGGAAGGAACAGTGCAGGAGGGAAAATATGTTGCATCCTCGAGCATGAGCATGAAGTCGACATGAGAATTTCCCTTTTTGGATGTGTGGTGCCTGTGACGGAATCGTGACCCATCTCTCACCTCCATCGGCTCAAGACGAATCTACAGTCACGGACAATCAAAGATGACAAATTGCTTATCTCTGCACTCAGAAATTTCATGAACTAAACAAAGTCAGGATCGTGTTCAGGAAGTCAAAAGGCATCAAAAAACAGGTCTCCGAAGTTTTTCCCACGAGTTCTTGTCTGCCGCCAAATTTTTGACACCTACCTAGGTCACAGATCTAGTTAAGGACCCCCTCAATAGACATCATAGCATGCCAGGATCTTGACAATGTGATTTCTGTTCACACACAGCCCATGCAGCCACATATCTGGTTAACCCCTTCCAGTAGGTTAACCCCTTCCAGTATGCACTCATGAATCTCCATGAGTGGTTGATAAAATGCTGGATGATGACATCTGGACAGGCATCCAAGTACTTCTCTGTGGCCTCCTTTGCCTCTGCAAATGTATTCTTGAAGACTTCCAAATACCTATATCCAATACTGTAGAGAGTTATTCATCATAAACAAGAACATCACTTTTGTTGCTTACCATCTCAATTGGACTCAATTTGCAGTGGAACTTTGGCAAGAAAATGCATTTGTGCCCATGGCTTTTGATCAAGGTTTCCAATTGGGAGATTTGATTTATAAAATCATTCTGTTGATTGAGAAGTCATGCCATGCAACAGCCTTGGTTGTCAGTGGGGCAAATAGAGGAACACTTTGCTCATAAATTCCTGACATTGTACCCTCACTCTTCAAGAACATGCTAGAGGCCTTTCAGTTGGCCATCAGAAAGAGTCATTTCCTGGGCCTTACCCCAATGTTCTGGATATGGATTTGTTTCTGGGATGATGGTGTTGCACTGTTTACATTGTTTTTCACCATTGGATTTGTTCATCTCAAATGCTTTGAGTGTATCAGGTGGAAGAGAAGCATGTGCTGAGGATTGATCGAATATGAAGAGTGAAACACAGTTGGGATGCACTTTCTCAAAGATGGTGATTGCATGTTCAACTTGCACAAGAAGCTGTGGTGCATCCCACCAAGCATCACCATTTGATCCTGAGTAAATGATCTTGCATGCTTGGTCAACAATCTTGTTGTTTGAGCTATCAAAAACCAGACAGCCAGTCTTTAGATTGAAAAAGTCAGAGATGTGTATGAGCCTTCCACATCCCTTCTTCTGTAAGATGGTCTGGCCATGCTTTACCCTCTAAGTTTTCAATCTTGATAAGATCTTTATATCACAGATGTAAATAACCTCACCATGCAGTTTGTTTATATTCATTCACTGTAAAACAAGATTCATCTTGAAAATTTGCTATTACTTCTTTCTCCCCATCCTTTAGCATTGGCAGCACTCACTTGAGGTCTAGTCCATCATATTTTGCCATCCATGCTTCAAACTCAGCCATCTGCAGGAAGAAGACATCATGGCAGTAAGTGACAACATCTTCATGTTTATGACCATCTATATGGACTTTCTTCCCTAGATTCCTAAGATGCCATTCAAGCTTCAGAAGCCAATGACAAGCAGTGTGTTCACTAAGTAGCCATTTAAGTGTGATGGAGAGAGCAGGGAGGATAATGGAATTGAGTGCAGCCTGAAATTTGCGCAATGTAACCTGACCGGCAATTTGTGTGTTTAACTAGTTGTATAAAGCAATCTTGCCCTGCTCATCAGACAGCACAGTGCATGAGACCTGTATACCCCTGCACCTCTCTACAGGAAGCTGCTCAAAGACTTGATAGTGCTGTGCAAGTGAGCAAACCTTCCTTGCAAAGTACACTGGCTCAAAAAAATGCCCCAAAGTTTGGCCTTTTTGGAAGGATTTATATGGTGTACAACAATTACCTAAGCGAAAAATCGTAGAAAATCACATGACATACAACTGCATCCTGGCTTCATAATGATGTATAGATCATTTGATTTGGACAAGAACTCGCTCATTAATAAATCAAACAAAATATTCAATTATTGTGGCAATTTTTTGACTCACTCTAATTTACTCTAATTTTCATATCTAGTACTTGGTATGGTCTCCATTTGCCTTTATAACTGCTTTGATCCTTCTAGGCATGCTCTCTATGAGGCTTTGACATACTTTTGGTGGTATTTTATTCCACTCCTTGACCACTCTCTCCCACAACTCATGCACTCCTTTAGAGGGTATCTCATACTCCAAAAGTTTGCGCTTGATGTAAACCCAGAGGTGTTCAATGGGATTGAGGTTAGGAGATTAGGCAGGCCAGGATATCACAATGATGTTGTTATCAGAAAACCAGGTTGTTGCGTTTGGAGGTGTGTTTTGGGTCATTGTCCTGCTGCAAATATTGTCCTTCCTCCTCCATTTCCAACTTCTCAAAGCTTTCCACCACTCCCTCATCCAAAATCTCACAATACTGTGCAGCATCCATTTTCCCCTGAACTTCAATGAGCTTTCCTACTCCATTCCAACTCATGCAGCCCCATACCATTAAATTGTTTCCTCCTCCATGCTTGACAGTTGGTGTAGTGATGCAGTCAGATAGTGGTTCTCCTGGAATTTTCCACACATATACCTTCCCATCTGATCTAATTCAATTTATCTTTGTCTCATCACTACACAAAACTCTTTTCCAATTCTCCACTGTCTAGTTTTTATGATACTGAGCAAACTTGAGCCAGTTTACACAATGAGCAGCCTTGAGCATGGGAACTTTCTTCTTTGTTGCTAAGCAAAAACCTGCCTCCTTCAATGCATTCCTGACTGTCTGAGGATTGACAGGACTGGAAATGACAGAATTAATGAACTGTGTAGCTTGAACAGCATTATCCAGCTTCTCAGTAGTAATTTGACAAATAATAGACTGTTTGTCACATGCTGTAAGCTTGGAAGGATGATCTCCAGGATGATTCTCTTTGTTGCTCTCCAGTTCTTTGCTAATCCTCCCCACAGTGCCCTTTCCCAGGGCAGTTTTTGCTTGGATTTGATGCTGAGAATACCCCTCATTAAGGAGAGAAGCAACAGAAGAGCGATTGGCAGCAGAAACAGGTTGCATGATGGTGGTAGAGTGTCAAGAAGGTAATTGATTGAAGTTGAACATGTCAAATTAGTACAAACAAGGTCATGTGACATTGTTTATACTTCCCACAAGGTGTTTCCATCTTCTACTGCTAAAAAGTATTGAGAAAATATGAAAATTAAAGTGAGTTAAAAACTGCCCCAATGATTGAATATTTGTTTGATTTATTCATAAGCAAGTTCTTGTCCAAATCACATGATCTATACATTATTATGAAGCCAGGATGCAGTTGTATGTCATGTGATTTTCTACAATCTTTTGCTTAGGTAATTGTTGCACACCATGTGAATTTTTCCAAAAAGGCCAAACATTGGAGCAGTTTTTTGAGCCAGTGTACATCCTCCAGCCTGAGATCCCCCATAACACCCTCAACTTCATCGACAATGTGGGCATTAAATGCCCAAAGGACTGGAAACTTGTTAACAGCACACCTGCTAAACATCCCAATGACCTCAACATTTGTTTAGCACTTTGGAAGTTCTTTGAGCTCCTGAATCATGTTCTTCAGCAGATGAAGTATTGTGGCAGTACCTTTTCTGGTCACAAACTAGTTCTATGTGCACCTACCTTCAAGATCCTCAGCCACGTCTGCACTCCTGACAGTTGCATTCCTGATAAAAACTATTTAGCATTATTGGACTGTTGGGGCCCCTGCCAGTCATTAACTGAAGTCCATGCCTTCCTAGGAACTGTTGGCATACTCAGAATGTTTGTTAAGAACTTTGCCCATGATGCCCACCACTTAACAAAGCTCACCTGCACTGGAGTCCCATTTGAATTTGGCCCTGAACAGATTAATGCCCAGAAAGATCTTGATAAATACTGCTCTGTCAGTAGCTAAAGAACATAGAATCATACCAGAGTCTAGCCCCCACTTCAGACTATGCTTCAGATCTCTTTCTCACATTTGCTTTGTTACCGGCTGATTTGGGTTTACCTAGTCCAGTCTCCCTTCGTTTGCCCGCTCAGCTTAACGGTATTGTTAAACTTAGCACTCGTCGCCCTTGTTATGCGCTGATACAACCCAGTCAGCGCTGGCTGCCTGATACCGACAAATCAAACCAAGCACATAACATCAGCACGTGACCATTACCGATCAACTGCTAACAACACCAACCGTTAAACAACAATCACCCTAATGACTGAGCTGACCTTGGACAATCCAGCCCCCTTTACAGCCCCCAACTGGCAACCAACAATCGATTGTAACTGCATTACTGATGACTCAACAATGGTAAAGTTATTTTCATTTACAATTTTCTCTTACAATTTTTCTTTCTCAATCTACTTACAATTTTCTTATATTACTTACAATTTTCCTATTCAATAGCGGCCCCCAACATGCGCTATCACATGCGACCGCTACACTTACTATCTCTTACCCGTTTCCTCTTTTACTACATTACGTACCTATAAATACTGCCCTGTCAGTAGCTAAACATCCTCAAATCATACTAGAGTCTAGTCCCCATTTCAGACTACGCTTCAGATCTCTTTCTTGCATTTGCTTCGTTACCGGCTGATTTGAGTTTACCCAGTCCAGTCTCCCTTTGTTCGCTTGCTCAGCTTAATGGTATTGTTAAACTTAACACTTGTCGCCTTTGTTACATACCATATGGGCACCCTCATCTCGCCTTTGTTAAGCACCATACAGGTGCCCTCGTCAAGCCTTTGTTAATGCTAGCACCTATGGCTAGCAACTCGTATATTTTTGTTAACTCCTTCTATATTCCTTAACAATCTTCTAGGTCTCCACAGATCTCCCAAAACCATTGCAATTTGGCAGCAACACTAACAACCGCACTATTATCTCTTACCACTCTTTCTTTCCTCCTTACTGGCCCCTGACCTCACAACTCCTTATCAGGTTTCTGGGACTTTGCTTGACTCCTCTCACACACATGTAACACTACTACTACTTGCTAGCTACCCTATCTAGTTGGTCTTGTTGGTTGTTTCTTGCATAGCAGCTAGGTGGCAAGTCAGCACATCAGCGCCATATGGGCACCCTCATTTTGCCTTTGTTAAGCACCATATGGGTGCCCTAGTCAAGCTTTTGTTAACGCTAGCACCTATGGCTAGTGACTTGTATATCTCCATTATCTCTTCCTATACTTCTTAACAACCTTTTGGGTCTTTACAGATCTTCCAGAGCAGCTGAAATTTGGTAGCGACACTAATGGCTGCACCGTTACCTCTTACTGCTGCCTCACTTCCTTACCAGCTTCAACTTTACAACTCCTTACCAGGTTTCCAGGACTTTGCTTGACTCCTCTTACACACAAGTCACACTACTACTTGCTAGCTACTATATCTAGCTGGTCTTGTTGGTTGTCCCCTGCATGGCAGCTAAGCGGCAAGTCAGCGCATCAACACACCTTCAGCACTCTTGGCAGAGGAGACCTTTGTATCTGCCTGCCAATGAAGGAAGGGGAGAAGTCAATCCCCATCCTACTGAAAAAGGTGTATCATGCACCTCAGATGGCCTTTACCCTTGTCTCAGTATCATGTCTTGACCACGCTGGATGCTCACTATTTATCAAGAATAAGATGTGTGTAATATGCAGCCCAAAGCCACAACAACAAGTAATAGGCCATGTCCCTGCAATCCACAGTCTGTATTGTGCTAATAGCTCAGTTACCTCATTGCCCAAACTCACTGCAAACATCACATCAAAAGCTATCACCATTGACAAACTCTATCATTGCATAGGTCATATCAATCACAGGGACCTGCGAGATGCCATTAAAAATAGGACAGCAACCGGCATCAAACTCGACATGACATCAGAACCTGGTCAATGTGAGGCATGTATAAAAGGAAAGGCTCAGCGTCTACCATTTCCAAAAGAAAGTGAGACAAAATACACCCATTATGGTCAAAAGATTGTGGCAGATCTTTGAGGTCCAGCTCAAGTTCAGTTGTTAGGCAGCCACCTCTACTCCTACACCAACATCAACCTCTACACACACAAAGGACATATCACATTCCTTTGAAAGAAGTCTGAAACCTTTCAAGCCTATTGTAACTATGAGGCATGGGTAAAAGCTCACTGTAACACATCAATCAAGACATACGGGAGCAATAGAGGTAGTGAGTTTACAAGCAGTCAGCTGAAAGCTCACCAAGATGCCGCTGGAACTACTCAAGATCTGACAGTCCATGACTTGCTGCAATCAAATGGCATTGCTGAACACGCTAATTGCACCCACCTGGAAGGTATACAAGCAATGATGATTGCAGCTGGATTACCCAAAAATCTCTTGGCTGAGGCTAAGAATCATATAGTTTGGTTACAAAATTGTGCACTATCCCATGCACTACCTGATGGCAAAACCCCATATGAAATGGCCACAGGCAAGAAACCTGACATCTCTTGCATCTGGGAATGAGGTTCACTAGTTTATGTCAAAACAACACTCAGCTGGGAAACTTGAACCAAAGGTTGACGAAGGCAGATTCATAGTAATTGATGAGGAGTCAAAGGGATATTGTATCTACTGGCCTGGTAAACAATCTGTAACAGTTGAAAGAGATGTTTACTTCAACATGAACACTGCCCTCAACCCAAACAATGTCCAGATTGAGGGGGGGTGGCAAAACTCACAGTCAAAGTCCAATCCGGACACTCTTCCAGCCAGAAGTCCACTCAGAGTCAACCCTGACACCTCTACAAATCCTGTCAAGGCTGATCCTACCACCAATGCCATTCCTACCATCAGTCAACACCAAACCACAGTCGAGAAATCTGCAGATCACATTGAAAACCTGCAAGAATCACCCCAGCAGGATTGAGACAAGTCAAAAACTGAAAATTCACCTTCTACTAAGGCCCCACACCTCAGAATGCGTCAAAACTCACTTGTTGGACTCCAACAATTCAACTCTGACAAGTATGGATGAGGATGACAACAAAATGCAGCGAAAGATGTCAACATCATCGAATCCACATTTGTTGTCAATGTCACAGAAATGCTTGAACTAAGCAAAGTCAAAATTGAGACCGATTGGATATCCAACACAATTGAGCATGTGCTAGCAGTCAGCGAGGATGTGCCCTCTATAAAAGATGCACTGAGTGGTGACAAGAAGGAGGAGTGGAACTCAGCCATCAATGCCAAACTCAATCAGATTGAGAAGCTAGGCACATGGGAAATTGTCAAAACTCCCAAAGATGCCAACATCATTCCATGCCAGTACGTTTTGCACTGTAAACGTGGTTCCAATGGACAGGTAATTTGATTCAAAGCACAACTTGTTGCTAAAGAGTTTAAGCAACAATTTGGAGTCAATTACACTGAAACTTTTGCTCCAACTGTACATGCTGCCACACTTTGTATACTGCTATCAATTGCAGCATCATGTGGAGCAGCAATCCAACAAGCTGACATCAAAAATGCCTACCTAAACTCATTCCTCAAGGACAACAAAATCATATTCATGCAGTTCCCACCCTATTATCATCAATTCCATGAGTTACCTCTGGAATTTCAAAATCTACCTGACTCAAAACTCGCATGTAAACTCAAACATCCCTTGTATGGCACAAAACAAGGTGCACACCACTGGTATGAGGAAGTTGTTCAAACATTTACAGATCTCGGCTACATGGTCTGTCAAGCCAACATAGCTGTATTCTACAAGGTTGAAAATGATGACTACACCATCATTGCAGTAGCCACTGATGACTTTACTATAATCGGCAACTCCACTGATGCAACATCCCTCATCAAAGCACAGCTTAGCAAGCACTTTAAAATTGTAGATCTCAGCCCAATCAATTGGCTACTAGGTGTTAGTCTTACTTGCAACCTGAACGCTCGCACTATATCACTCGGTCAACAAGCTTACATTGATCAAATCATCAAGCATTTCAATCTCAAAGATGCTTGCACTGCCACCATGCCTATGGAACATGTTGCCAACTTCACTTCTAATTCCCCATCTGTTTCACCTATTCTATTGTCTGCCATCAAGAAAACTAAGTACTGAGAAATGATAGGATCTCTGATGTATGCAGCAATAATGACACAACCTGATATTGCATATGCAGTTTCCACCCTGTCTCAGTACCTCGATGCGCCTAGGACAACTCACATGATGGCTGTCACCCATGTCTTTTGTTATCTCCATGGAACATCAAACAAAAAACTAGTTCTTGGCAGCACAGACACTGAAATCTCCAGATACAACAACACTGATTGGGCTTCTCACATTCATTGCCATTCTATCTCAGGCTTTGCGCTCTTCATCGGATTTGGCACTGTCTCTTGGAGTTCCAAGAAGCAACTCATTATCACTCTTTCCAGCACCAAGTCTGAATACATTGCACTCACACATGCTGCCAAAGACATCATTTGGATTCACAAGCTTCTCAACAATCTCTTGTTCTTTCATTCATTCTCTTTACCTACTGATTTATACTGTGATAATCAAGGTGCCATTCAACTCTCAAAGGACGCCACCTTCCACACACAAACTAAACACATCGACATTCATTTCCATTTCATCTGTCAAACTATTTCATCCAGACATATACAACTTCATTATATTCCGACTTTTGATATGATTGCCAATATCTTTACCAAGTCTCTCGCACAAGCCAAGTTCGAAATGTTTTGCAAACTTCTCAGAGTTGTTTAACGGCATTCACATTGAGGGGGAGTGTTGAGGATGATCCTATGCTTAAGTAATACTTTTGTTTGTTTTTCTTTTGTTACTGTGTATGTCACACCTCAGTGCTATTAATTCACATAACTGTTTGTTACACACTGTTCACAGTGTATTGTAGTATTATTTGTTTTAGGTACATATCACAATGAATACTTAGTGCTATTAACTCACTGAGGTTATTATTGTTTTAGTCCCAAAATTCTCCATACACTCTATTCCCTGAGCTAGTCCTGCACAACAACAGATGCAACAAAAACAACTTATTTATTTGGTTACAACATGGCAATACCAACTTGTAATTACATAACTTTTAATGTGATGCACCTCTCACTGAACCCAACCTTTGACACCCCCACATGGAGACAAGGTGTGGAGCAATCAAAAAAAAAGGTGACCAACCAAAGAGAAAGAAAGCCCCCCACTGAATTAAAGTCCCCCCCACTCAATGAAACAATCCACTATTCATCAGGCATTGAGATGAGTCTTGAGATCTTGCCACTTCTCCTTGTTCATACCCAGCTGCTGGTGACGTTCCCATTCTGTGGTTGCTTGAGTGAGAACACATCTGAACTCTCTGATGGACATGGCTTGAATGGGCTTGTCATTGTTGGAATCAGAACTGTCAGTATCAGAGGTGGCATATGAATTATGAGCAAATTTGGCAGCAGCAACATCAGAGTCAGAAGTGGATAAAGAGCAGTTGCAATGACAATGTTGATCAATGGCCTCATTGATGATCTTGTCCTTTATCTTCTGTGGCATGTCCACAATATATCAAGAAGAGTGGTGTCCAGGAAGGCCACAATGGTGGCAGACATCCTTGTTACAAGGGTTAAGCCACTCATGCCTTGGTGCTTCATCATCATCCTTTGAGCTTTTTCCTTTCCTCCCCTTCTCCTTTGCCCTAACATACATTGCCTTAACCTTATCTGCTGCATTGGGATTGAGTGCAGTCCATGTTTCTTCCTGATTGGTGAGCATTTTCTTAACAGCAGCAAGCAAAGGTTCCTCTGACTGAGTGGTGAAAAGAGTACAAACAATGGAGAAATCAGGATGGAGATTCATAAGAACGGAGTCAATGACATCAATGAGAGGAGGAGCATGGCCAAGTACAGTGAGGGCATTGTGAGTGGAGATGATGTCTTGAATGTATACTGAGACTGGTTTTTTGATATCATGGACAGGATTATATAGGCACTTCTTAAGCTCAAAGTGCTTCACATGGCTGTCCTTTTGAAACTCAGTTTTGAGACTGATCCAGATGGCATTAGCAGTTTGAGCAGAGTTGGTGTTCTTGAAGTGAGTATGAATGATGTCAGTAGAGGAGATCGTCTTGTAGAGGGTGGCACAAGCAGATTGATCATCTTTGGACCAAAGAGCAGCAGCAGGAAAATCACTAGGGCAAGATGCCTCACCCTTGATGTGTGCCAAGATGTCATGCCCAACAAATGTCATCTCCAGCTCTGTGATCCAAGCATCATAATTTGATCCATCAAACTTGTTGTCTGGATTGAATGTGTGAAGCATTTCATAATGAGAAGGTGCCATGATCGGAAGTGATGAAAAACTCAAACAAGGAATAAACTGTGTGCTGAATTTGTGCGCAGTTGGGGCCCATGTCAAAAGGCTAGGGCAAGAAAAGCTGACCATAAATGAAATGAGAGTGACCACGAATGGCGGGAGAGCTGACCGACAATGAGAAAAGCTGACTGCACAACAAAAACAACTTATTTATCTGGTTACGACATGGCGATACCAACTTGTAATTACATAATTTTTAATGCGATGCACCTCTCACCGAACCCAACCTTTGACAGCTGACCCCGGTCCTTTGTTGGGCTACAGAGTGGTATAATCCCCATGTCCTTTGTGAGGACCAGGTGGGTTAGTTGGTTCCTGGCCTCCGCCCCCGCCTCATGTTACATATGATAGAACTTAGGTTGTTTATGTACTGCAGAGTCTGTTTAATATTATGTAGTTTCGCTACTTAGACACTTTTGTGTATGTTTTATCTGCGGTCGCGCCTACTTCCGCCAAAGCCTGTACCACGGCTATTATTACCTTTCCAGCTCTCAGTCGTTGCGGCTCCTTCCATGCATGAATATGAATTTTTATTTCTACAACTTGAGCTAATTATTTGTCTAACTATATGTAGAAATTCCGACACAGTGACTTAATGAAAAACAAAGAAGATAAGACAAGGAAACTTCATCCTCGATTCTCAAGCGATACGTCCTTTCAAGCTGTTGGTCACCGTTATACACAACATAATCTTACAGGAGTGGTACAACAATGTTTCATACAATTAGGTACAAAGTTCAATCATTATATCCACGTTTCCTGGATGCTCCACCCATTTTCTGCTCTACTTTAATCCCCTGCTGCTCCCAAATCACCAGTTGACGATCTTTAGCCTGCTTCCCGGTTTGACGTTCATAGTCAGCGACTGAGGTTGGCTTTTCGCCATGAGGGGTCGCACGAAGAGCATGACGAGTCGCAGGCCAGAAGTCAAAGGTGGCAGAGTGTGTCACGACCTGCGCAACGCATTAGTCCTTCTACATTATACCAAGAGTATAAGTAGTTGCACGCGCACCCTATTGTCCCAAATAGCAACAGAGTTCGGTTCCCACTTGAAGCGGACATGAAAGTCAGGATTCTCACTGATCTGGTGGAAGAGGAAGTTAAGAATTGCGTCTGATTCAGCCTTGGGCACTCCAATGATGCGGCGTGTGAATCCTATGGCAAGACGGAAGGGCGTGATTGAAGTCAATTAAATAGCTAGCTATTCCATGAAATGCTCACCTGGGTTTACATATACACTTTTCCAACCAGTAGCCGGGTGGACACGCACGACAGGATGAACGGTCTCGATTTCCTGTCTCCTGACGTGAAGCCCTGCGGCTCGAGAACCCTCTGCCTGCGCAACGGCGCTGTGGAGAGCTGTCAAACCTTCAAGGTAGGCTTGAAAACCGGGACTGAGGGAGGAATATAGCGCGTATCTAGATTTTAAATAGTCAATGAGATGATACACACATTTCAGAATGGATGGCAATTACCCAGAACTCCAGAGTGTATCACCGCCGACCTCGGGCCCAGTGATAACTTTAAGGGAGGTCGTACTAGGTGGCTGAATTTCATACGACACCTAACATCATAACCTATCTAAGTACAGGGGTGCGGGACGCATGTGGGAAGACGTACGTCAGAGTGCCAAAGCTCCAGTTTAGAGAAAGCAGTCGGGTCTGGGCGACGAGACGCATCATTGTAAACGACTGAGATGAAAGATGAGTATGTTGTAACTACTTTAGGAAAGTATTACCGTGAACTTCTTGAAGACCATTCCTGGGAATTGGGGTTGTTGCATGCTTATGAAGGGGACCAAAGTGGCGCGCAAGATTTAGCTGTTCTTGGATATCGATTTCCTGGTCGCGGAAAACTTTCAATATGGGTATCAATCGCGTGTACTTTGTAAAATAGCAATACGAAAATACTGACACACAACGCCACGTTCAGCAACAAGAAGAGCTCTAATCCATGCTTCAATGAAGGCTCGAGTCAGAACATGAATAAGCTCACAGTTCATCCTTTTGGGCATCGGATAACTGCCTTAGGTCGATGCCCAGGATTTCCGTGCCGATTGCGGGAGTCAAATGCTTAACCTTGTGTGCAGCAGTGAATAAATGTCGTTTGGAAATATCGGCGAATAGTCCTCGTTCTGTCACTGGTACTTCAGTCAGAGGAGGCCAGTCAACTTTTGGGAATATAGGCTGGTGGCGGCACATCAGAAGAAGCTAGAGAGGACAACCCACGGAACGCTTACTTTAAATTCCGCGAACTCGTAATTGTTATCCCCGTCGTCTCCAATGGATGGAGAGTAGAAGGGATTGAAAACTTGGTCGTCTAACTTCTGCTGAGCCTTGATGTCGGCCAGAATAGATGCGGGGGTTTCTTTGGTTGCGACGGGTGCCATTGAATGGGATGAGTCAAAGGTTGTCCCATGACTGCGTATTTATAACCTTGTAAAGACGACATATGATCCTGAGATGAGACGTGCTGGCGCGAATCCCCCAAATTATTGCGTGATTGGAGCCAAAAAAGATCCTGGAGATAGCTGGAAAGGTCCTCCCACAGCTTACTCATGCTTGCGTGATTTTAAAGATGGCTTCTGTACGTTCGCTCCTAGGTAATACTGGACATTGATAAAAATCCGCCTCTAGTTGTGAGCCGATGATACATAGCAGTGAACGGGGATCCAATGGACTCGGAGAACAATGAACAGTTCATCGAATTTCTTCGCAGCATAGCAGATTGTAGGTTCCAAGATAAAGCGTCCATGAAAGTGACTGGCCATAGACATGAGACTGAAAGTCGAGCATTATACTATCTCGGGGAAAAGCTTCTCGCGGAGAGTGTTGTCGCCAATCAGCTTGAAAGTTCTCGTCAATTGTAAATTGGTTGAAGTTGTGCGGCTTGAAATTGATGCGGCCCAAGAGCACCACACGGACACGGCTTCTCCACGATCGGTCCGGGGAATTCGATAGTTCTTCCTCCTCTAGAACTTCTCTTCTCAAGCGTATTGCGCTGTCAAACATGGCCGTCGCCGACTTACTGCATCTGGGCCTCCATCATTCTCACCCACTCGCCAGAGAGGATCTCTCATCTCGTCCTCCTCGTCCTCCCAAGGCCCACATACCGTTCGCAACGTCCAGTTCTGTGGCTTCAATTGGCATAGATGAGCGTCAGACCACGATATCTCAGAATGACAGGCCATCTGTAAGCTGAAACCTGGCATTTGATGTTTTTGTGAAACCAATCCTGAATAGAACAACGGAACTTTCTCGGCCACATGTGTCACCGAACAACCCGGGAAGTATTTGAAGACTGACACGGAAAACCTTAATAAACTCTTGTACAAGGGCGCACTCGAAGATCTTCTGCGTTCCATTCAAGCTATGAACATACCGCAATACTCAGGGCCTACTCGATCTCAGGTTTCTTCCATGCCACCGGAACAGTTACGAAACGCTCTCCTCCCGGTGATGCTCAAAAATGCGCAGCGTCGTCCTGGTTTCAATAACAAACTTGTGTCCAAGGTCGAGGTCGGGCTACGGGAGGCCTTGACGGATCGGTTCTGTGATTCCCTATCTCAGAAACTAAAGACTCTCGATGGAGAGATCCGAGCAACATGCGGTTCAACGGAGGATGTACGTGCGACTACACCAGGTTCACTTCGTGAGCCTCCCAGAGCCCCTCGAGCAATGCGATCTGAAAACTCTGCTACGTTAACGAGTCAGGGATCAATGGAGTCCTCAGCCTCTCTGCTTCGAGACGGGATCAGAGATAGTCTGCCTCAGGATTCTGGGAGACTCGACCACAGGCCCAGTGAACCGAAGCCTCCTGGAAGTGCAGCCTCAGCTTGTGAACATATTGGAAGGCAGTCTCGTTGGGATCGTCCTCTGTGGAAGCCTGAATCGAAAGGTATACCTATTCCACTAGATTCTTCGTTCTTTACAACGACATCTACAAGCGCCATTCAAATGGGAAGGGAGTTCACTGCCCCTTCAACGGATGATAGTTCTGTGCTTTCTCCTTCTCATCGCTCGCGATCCTTGCATCGTCGTTCTCTTTCAGTCAGCTCTCGTTACTCCCGGCATGACACTACCCACCGTCGTTTTTCGTATCATGATATGTCCAGTCGACGCCTATCACCCTCTCCCCAACCTCATTTTCGCGACCATCGGCAGTCCCGTTCTCACTCTCGTTCACGCAAACCCCGTTCTCCACCATCGAAACATCTTCGTCTTTCACCCTCGCGTTCCCGTTCTCGCCGACCGGGCTCTCATCGTTCTAGATCACGGGCTCGTGAGAAGACTTTTTCGCGCAGACAAAAGTCACCTCCTCCTCATCGTATACGGTCACGGTCTCCTCACAATCGGAACGCATTATTTCGTGACCACGCGAGTTCTTACAGGCACAAGGCGCCTACACCTCAGCTTGAGCGTCGCAGAACTCCGATCCATATGCGTAGTATCGACCGCACGCGTCTTTCGTCTCCACATCATCAAAGCTCTGTTTCAAACCAGCCAGGTCGATTTGTACGTTACATTCCACAATCTCCAGAGCCTCTATCCGCTGTTGGTAATGTTACACGTCGTCACCCTTCACCCTCTCTCCGCAAGCGTTTTCAGTCTCCTGTCTTAGCTAGTCACCAGCATCACCGGTTTCCTTCTCCTTCTAGAGCGCGCTCTATTTCTCCCGCTCGAGTATCTGTCCACCATCTTATGTCACGGCCTCCAGATGAAAATAAACCCGGGCTTCATGAACTGAGGATGCCTATGAGGGATGCGTCACATAATGTCCCTCATCGTCATAGTTGCAAGAGAGACAGTCGTGTTCCCACGCCTGTCTTGAATCATGATATCAAGCCACCACCGACACAGGATATGGTAATTGTCAAACGCGAGCCTGACATTGAAGATTTCGCTGCTCCACCAGCCCTTTCATCTGTAGTTGCTCTTACGCCTTCAGTGCGTTCGACACAGCCGGACTCTCCCATGAATGTTTCATCTCCTCCGCCTTCTGCGCGTGTGGCGCCAATGCAATCTACCCCTCTTCCCGCACATGTGTCTCCTACTCCCAAATCCTGGACTGATTCAAATATGGTTGTTCAGGAGCCTCAGCTCGATGTGTCTCTTTTGCTCAGCCAAGAGGAAGGTGCACATTCCCTGTCTGCGGAAACTGGAGCGGACATTCCTCCTTCTGTGCTCTCCATTGAACCTGCAAATCATACATCTCCGAAGGTTTTGCCCACTCGTCCGTCAGCCCTGATAGCGTCACCTCCTGTCGTTACATCTTCCATGCCTTTGCAGCCCTCCATAGCGACACAGGCCCCCGTCCCAGGGTTATGGTTTGCAAAACAAGGACATAATCAAGCCGACGTTGTGGATTGTGAATTCGACGTGAATTCAGAAGTTGCGCGCAAGTGGCATCTACCTGGCTCATCAGCGTACGTTATCTAAGTCTATCCATTTACTCACGACTTATATTGACGTACGAAATTAGTACACCCGAGACAACTTCGGAACGACTTTCACTCCGCCTCCTCTGCATACCATTTAAACTTTTACAAGACAGAGACCAAATGGGCTCCGTGCCTCATTCAATGGATTTAGGAACACTAACAAGTTCAACGGCTTCAGTTAGGACAGTGTGGCCGGAGCAGGGCTCCCTGCTCATACAAATGAACCCTACTAAACCCCACAAACGGTCTTGGTTCCCCGAAAACATGGTCAGTTCTATAACAGCCGCACATCACTCAACACTGACATCGAGATATGGAGAGCCCCACTAGTCCTGGTCTGGATATAACTGGTTCCGTCCGTGAAGGGAAAAATGTCCTGCGACTAATACAGCTTGAGGACATGGCTGACAAGGTTTTTATGCTTCAAGCATCGCTCCTTCCACCTGCATCCCAGCAAAATTCTTCACACTGGGACGTTGGAGATCTGAATCTTGCTGGTCATCTGGCAGTTTATGATCTTTTGCCTGCGACTGTGGAGGTGATTTAGTGCCCCATGTATTCCGACCCTACTGTACACTATTTGTGATGTTTTTGGACTTTGAAGAATTATAGAATTGTACAGCTAGTTTATAGTTATAGATATAAATTCTAACAACGACCTGGTGAAATGTATTCTCCAGGTGTTAATTCGAAGGTTCGGGCACAAGAAATCCGACGAGACATGCGTCAAGCATTAAATCTACACTAACCCAAGCATGAGTTGATGCTGGCATTGAATTTATCAGCACTTGCCACAAAGATTAGAGGGGGTGAGGATCGTACCGAATAGTTTTGTACCGTCTCGACCAGCGATACGCATTAGTTCTCTGTCCCCACCAGGATGAAATGCTAGATAAGGTGTTAAGTTATACACCTTTCCGTAAAACGCCGCCCAGACGTCATCCCGCTTGTTATGCTGTTTGAGAATGGATGGAGGTATTCTCGAGAGCATCTCTACACCCTGGAGACAATGAGGATGAGATACGGATGAGGAATCAACGAGTCAAGCTAGACGTACCCGGAGATCCTTACCTGAAGTCTTCAAATTCGCCCAATCTAAGGGGCTATGACCAGGTGCCAGCGCCACTTTGCGATTCTTCAATGGTTTTGCAGGCCGCTGTGTAGTCTCAAGGACCGTAAGAGAAGACGAAGAATTGACTGAGCCTGCTGTTCTATCGACACCAGGCGTGCGCTGAGCTGACTGCGGAAGATGTGGAGGGGGCATTAACTGGGAATCCGTCAATATCCTGGGAGTAGATGATTGCACACGTTGAGCACTATTAAGACTGGGAAAAGCAGGTGGGGTATCATCGTCGCCCTCTGTAGCTGTATCAGATCCAGATCCCTCATTGTCATCCTGTGGAGGCGGCGAGACTCTATTCAAGGTAGGAACTGGGTCGGGCACAGTTCCAGTGCGCCAGTAAGTAGTCATAATTAGGACTCCGCTGACTCCATCACAAATAAGCTTGAGTTTGATCCACGGTTAATTCCACCGTCACTATATGTCATTGTCTTGTATTTGCTAGAAATATATATTACGCGCAATCTTCGTATTTCCTCGAGAAAAAGACTTCAATATGAAGACAAGAAAAGGAGAGGTACAAAAGGACAAGTTTTTCAGAATTTACGAAAGCATGAGAATCCCATTCATCTGACCACTCGGACATCTCCTTTTTTTTTCTCTTTGTTCAAGTCTGAGCAGCTCGGTAGGACTAGAGGACTGGGGCAACACGGACATTTAGGATTGGGTGTTGAGTTTGGAAAGACCGGCCTGCGTTCTCGTTTCCTATCGTTTAGATTCGCGTCTGGCGGCCTGAGGCATCTCCGGTGCCGTTTCCAATTTGTATCCGCGTCTGGAAGAATCCTCTGGTGGAGTTACCACCTCCAGTTTCTCCATTCCCTTTCTTACCCGTATCTCTTCCTCTTCTAGTGTTTGTGTCTTGAGTGCGATACTGAAGGTACATAAAAGCGTTTGTCTTTGGTGTTTCCTGCGTTGAATTTCCTCCTGCGTCTTACGGTGCTCAGCAGGAGGACTGCGCTCGAGGTGCTTGATGGCTTCATCGATGAGGGCGATGGACAAAGAATGAATATCGAGATATTCTTTTCCATGGAAATTATGGGCGAGAACGATCAGATTCCACCACCGCTCTACGAGAAAGGCGAGTGGCTGGAAATATGGCGCAAAATTTCCCGTAATGTCTCTAATCAGCGACTGTGTGAGGAGGAGAGCAGTTTTCGAGGATTCTATACGTGGACCTTCGAAGTATTTCTCGACTGTTATCTTCCATTCGAGGGCAGAAGACGAAGAAGAAGAAACGCCTATGTCGGTGGTGGTTGGAAGGGGATAATCCCGATATGCATTTGAACCAGGACCACTGCGAGTCAGGCAGAGGTAAACCAGAACCCAAAAAGAAGATTCGACGTCGTGGGCTGGATTATGAATGAAATCTGACCCTCCCGTCTCCAATTGCTTCGGGGTCCGGTATTGACGATAGAGATAAGACCCTTGAAGAACTTCGGCACTCATGAATGGTATTGTTCCCTGACAAGAAATGAGACATTTGGCCTTTGAATAGAGGGGAAGAACGCTGACAGTTCGCTTGCCATCTTTGTGTTCATAATTTGCGAAATCTGGCCACTTCTTCATTGGCTACGACAAGTGTGAGAAGTTCCATTCGAAGGCGAATGATTTCGAGCTCACAGAGGACAAAGGTAGAAAGCTGACGGGAACTGAGTCTCCATCATGTAAAGTCGTTTCCAAGCCGTGACTGACGGCTCTGATATAGCGAATGAAGTCATCCGCCTCCATTGTCTCGACCACATCCTCTGTGAGACGTGTCGCTTGCTGTTCGAGTTGACTTGGATCTGCGTGGTGTTTGAGTGTTGGAAGCTTTTTACGGAAGAAGTCAAGTATCTCCTCTCGGGCAGATGGATACTGTTCGTAGGTTTTTTGGATCTGGGGATTTGGATAGGAGTCGAATGAATAGGTCATCTTGGCGTGGTCGAAATCACTCATGCGACCCTGACTGGTGTTCTCTTTGCCCTCCTCATCCACCCACATGATCAGCATGTTCCCAACGCTGACGTCACGATGAACAATACCTAGCCAAGTACAAAGATGAAGATCTAGTTAATGAGGCCCAGCTTAGTGTGGAAAGAATTCGAAATGATATAGACTGCACAAACCTTGCAAACAGCCACGAAAACATCTTAGCAATTCAAAAAGATCCGAAAAGAGTTGGACAGTAACTCCCCGGGGTACGACTACGTATGTGTGGACGCGATCGACGAGTTTGTTGGCTCTATCATCGCTAATAACAAGTTTACGCCCCTCTCCATCATGTGTCGTGACAAAGTACAGTCGAAGCTCAGCCTCGTTTTTTTCTTCATCTCGTCTTCGATGTTGCCCCTGAGTAGTTTTAGGCGAATGAACTATATCAAGCACAGACAATCCAAGTCGTATGGCGTTGAACGTGCTGTCAACCACGGGTTCCTCGCCTTTTTGAACTCGAACCCGTATATCGCCATGACTGTAGATTCTTGTCGGCGTATCCAGGCGTTCTTTGCCTTCTTCTTGATGAAGAAGCTCATAATAGAGACCTTCAGTGGGGTACTGAGGATTATTACCGTTGCTTGCTTCCATGGCTGGCCGCCAATATCGTTTGAGGACAAATATCTACATTTGAGACATAATCAGTGCTTTGTATGTGAAGACATTCGAAAACCACCTCTTTTGGATCAAATCGGTCATTGAACCGGATGACTTCGAAGACTAGTGTCGCACGCGAGCAAACCTCGCCAGCTCGTATAGCTGATAAGACAGAGACGGAAACATACTTCTCGGCCACCCCCTTATTATCAGCAACTTCTATCGTCCAATGAGTGTGATAGCGGCTATCGTGTACCGGAAAGTTATTCCCAACTTGGTATGAAGGTATTTCTTCGAGGGTTCTCAAGGGATAGATTTTCATCGAAGTGTCCCAACCTAACTGCTCTGGCGTCATTTGCGAAAGTGCACCAATAATTGTGATGAAAGTGAGTGGCTCCTATAAGTTGTTCATGTTATAATCTAGTCAAGCAGATGAAGACGAGAGTGCATGACGAACTTTGTGAATATTGATAGAAGAATCTGTCACCATGGTGCCGGATCTATCACAAAGGACAACCTGGAGCTGGCTGCCACACAGAACAAAGCCGATGACGAAGCGTCGATCAAGCTGCTCACTTAGTATTTGACGCATGTACATAAGGGCCTGATGTAGGGTGGCAATATCGGAGATACTGTCCCGCTTGACCTCGATTATGTTGTGGATGTGCATCCACAATATACGCAGTTTTTGTTTCTATGGCACACGAAAACATTGGATTAAAGAAAATTGGAGATAGATCTATAAACGTACCAGCTTCTTTTCCGCATCCTTCTTTTCTGCATCCGCACCTTCTTGACCCGAATCTATGTTTTTCGCAATTTCTTCCATTTCCTCAAGAGTCTTCCTCATATCTTCAGTCTTGGTTATGTGCATGCAATCAGGACGTGTTCGCGCCTGAGTTTGGTAGTTTGCTTCTGGCGATTGTGAATGATAGTCAACCCATATCGCGGATACTGAATCCTGCTGTCGAGTCAATTTAGCGATCTCGTTGCAGAGTTGCACCAAAGGTTGGTATAGGAGATTCTCTTTGCTCGCGACCTGGGGCAAATCTTTCCAGCATTTATCCTTGTCGTTGTACAGACCCTTATCTTTTAGAATATCGAGAATTTCCGACGCGTTGCCATTGAAACGCTTTTCAAAGATTTCTTTGATGAAGGGATCCGTCTTCGTGGTGTATAAGAGGTGGTCGAGGTCTTCTAAGATTTTTTTCTCAACTTGTTGGGCCCGCTGTTGCGTGATTGTATGGTGCGTGACTGGAGCGGGCCTGATTGGGGTGTCTCCTCGTTTACAAGACATGTTAGGATGCTTGACCGTGGCTGACTTGGTTCACTTCCTAAACGCACTCGGTCAAATGGACCCGCTCTCGTCCTGATCCAGGTATGGGTCAGAGCTTTGAAGGAAAGAATAGGGTCCGAAACTGTGGAGAGGCAGACGTGTTTTAAGAACTGTATCGTAGACGAGAGTAGGCAAAGCGCAGAAGACTTGTTCAGTGGAGCCGATGAGTATGCCCACCTAGACTACGGTGGTGGTATTCAAAGAATGCCTTGACGTCTGCTGTTTGGCTTTGGCTACCTTGGTCAAACAAATATCATGCATCACATGTCATTGCACGAAAGTTATCGGCTATATTAAATCTCAGAAATTACATTCCCTATCTCCTGAACCTTATTCCTTTGCTAAATGCTCTCAAGAGGAGCTTTCCATGGCACTGCAGATTTTTCTTGAGCAAAAGAATTGAATAATTTTTTCTTGAATAATCACATAAAATTTATTCAATCAAACCAATAGGTCGACGAACAATTTGTTTTAGAAGATGTTCAAAGTTCGTAAGCCTGCACCAAAGAAAAAGAACCCGTACTCACCAACCCTATCAAGCCCAAGTAATCCAACTTCCCAATCTTATAAATCCCATAATAACCCACCGCAATAACAACAGATCCGTGACAATGGCCCCTTCCCAGCAACACACAACCAATCATTCACGCCCCTTGACACTAAGAACATCCAAATTTCATGACGTCTACACACGGGTACCCGTCCTTCATATCAAGTGACCACATCGACACTAAGCCCGTCTCGCTCACAACATATACGATGCCCGGTGAGCCGGAGACAAGGCCAAATATCCTGATCAAGTTGTTCCCGCAACCATGGCAGTCGTTCCGACGACGAATGATGTGGATGTTCGGCTCATCGTTGGCGTAGTGGAAAGACATGACGAGTGGGCACCACGAGGTTCGCGAGCGGTCGGGAGTGGGCTGACGACGACTTCTTCCTTACCTGATTCCTCGTCCGAGTAAGTTGGCGTGGATGTCAACTGAATAAAAACACACCGCGCGTGATGAAGGGGATACGTCACTGCTTTTACCAGGTGTGTAGTCTTTTTCAGAGCTCTAATCAATCCAACTGCACGGGAATTTCCAGACCAATTATCGAAGAGACAGATAGAGTACTCGCAGATCCCAATGTCATTCGCCGGCTACATAAGACCAGTCCACCTACCACGACTAGATTCGAAGTACATTTGAAGATGTAGGACTCTCCGATCCGATCCCTTGTCAGCTTTTTCGTTACCACGTATGTCTTCGTGTCCTGGACACCATCGTATGCTCATCATTCTCTCTCTATCTCCTTCTAGGAACTTGTTTATCTCGTGGGAGATGGCGCCGTGGCAGGGAGACGAAGAGGTCTATGTTCGCTCCTACGACAGGGTCATAAGTCATGCCTGTTATCTTTTCTAACTGTGTGGTGTTCTTTGTCTTGTTATTCTGTGTGGTCTTTCTTGATGTCAGGGGTGGGTTGGTCGCGAGTATGCTCATTCGCCACTTCTCTGGTAGCCATTCTATTATGGGGCTGGTTATTTTCAGTTTGTGTAACTTATTGGCATAACATGTTGCCATCATGTCTAGCACAATTTCAATGGGAGGTATTGTCATGTTGACCTCTAGGGCCTTTACTAAAGTGGTTCAAAATGCTCCTGTGGCCTACCAAGCATTAATGAACCATTTATTTTCTGACTATATCAAATGCTGGGTGGACATTTATTTGGACAATATTGTTATCTACTCTGACAGCCTGGATGAACACATTGAGTATGTCAAAATTGTAATAGACATATTGAAAAGGGAAAAACTATACCTGAGTGAATCTAAGATGAAACTACTAGCCAACAGCATAAAAATTCTTGGTTGAATTGTTGACAATGATGGTATCCAGATGGACCCTGACAAGGTAAATGTGTTAGTACGCTGGAAAACCCCCACTAATCATGACTTACTCAGCGCCTTTCTGGGAACAGCAGGTTATCTTGCTCATGATATCAACCAAGTCAGGGTACCTATGGGGGTACTGCATACATTAACTAGTGATAGCATACCTTTTAGATGGACCCATGAGTCCCACTGCATTATGGCAATGACAATGGCACTGAGCCTATCTAACTGATGGTTGCATTATGAGGGTTGATGGAGTTGTTAGTCAAGGCCAAGTGTAACATATCTATCATGTAATAGTAACAATATATTAAATATTAATTATTATTACTCTATATGTACTTACTGGCTGCCTTACCTAAGGCAGCCAATTTTACTGTCATACGTAGTACTAGAATCATACATCGATCTGGTTCTGTCATGTGATTGTAAGGCTAAGCTTTTACTTGACTTTGTTTCACTTTTTTGAACCTTTCGGGTTCAATTCTGATACTACATGACTTTATGCAACACCTGATTGGATGGAGACCAATCAATCTGCTGAACCAACACGCGATGGTGAGACCATCGACCAGTCATTGGTGTACCCTCAATCTGTTGCAACAGACCAGGGGTGTCCCGGGTCAGAAAATACTGAGGCCGAGCCTTACTGGCAGCCTCAGGGAATGCCAGGAGGGATGCAATGGAGTGAATTGCGGCTGACAGCTGCGCCAGGTGGTGCAGCGAGACCAGGAGTAGTTGTGGAAGACCTGGACCAGCAACCCGGCAGGGATCACAACGGTCCCAGCCAGGCCGGGAGATCAGGTTGACAGGTCCAGAGCAGGGGTACTGCTCAGGGTCCTACTGAAGGTCGCAGACCTTCAACGCATTTTCTGGGGAAGATGCAGAGGCTAGAAGCGGGCAGTTGGAGAGTACCAACTGAGTCCACTCCGTTGATGCAACGTCAGCAGGGAGCTGGAGTGCCGCAGGAGTTGACAATGCCCAAGCCAAGAACGCCGGCAGTACACTGGGAGGACAAAACATCCGATGATGAAGAGAGTGGACAAAGTGAGTCCACCCTTCAGGTTCAGTGCGCCATGCTATGGAGAAGATACCCTAGTATTGCGAAGGATACGACGCAGGCTCGACTAGGACTGTATGTACTGAAACACATACAGTTGATACAAGCTAGAGGTGATAATGTACCTCAGTCAAATACTGTTGAATACATTACGTTGTATGTTCAGATTCTTGAGCTGGAAGCCCAAGCATATATGTACCGCAAGGCTAATCGAGGATCAGCTGCCTCGACTCCAGAGGGAGCAAATTTGATCCCGAATATTCCCCCTGCGACAAAGCCTGAGTTGTCTCCCCATCTGGAAGAGGCAATGAGTAATATATATGCGCCCCAGCAAGCAGGAGAGTCTGATGAGCAGTTCGCGGCAAGGTTCACTGCAGCACAGAGGCAAAATGTATTCAGATGTCAACAAAGGAGACCTCTGTCAACTGCTGAGTCGGTATCTACCATTCCCATGGTAGACAGCTGCCTAACTGAGGTGGGGGAAGCAACGCACCCTCACATAAAACAGGAAGCAGTGGAGAATATTCCACTGACAAATCAAGTGCCATTGGCGGATAAGTTTATGGAAAGGGTAACGTACCAGCGCATGCGGAACCAAGACCTGAAGCACCAGGGACATTCCTGGATAGATGACCAGGGGATCGTATTTGATGGAATAATGCCCATCGATGAGATGAGAAGGCAGTATGTCCACAGGACATGACAGCCTGAGACTAGGAGAGGGGATCTGCCCACTGCGGATCCGAGTTGATTCCCTGGAAAACAGGTGACGGAAGAGCTAGGGGGACAAGAGAGCCCACTGCATTGGAATGATGCAGGGAAATTGTACAATACAGGTCACCGACCTGTATGAGCATTCTCTGTGGTACCTCCTGCTGAGGGCAGGAATAAAACGCCTGGAATAACGGAGGCGACAAAGGTGTATACTGAGAATATGCACCAGCGCCTCAGTAGTATAATTGATGATGCGGTAGGCATAGCATTGCGCCTCTCTGAAGGTGTCAAACCGCGAAAGGCAGACTCGAAGCACATTCACCCGTACAGAGGAGAGGCCAAGTTTAGCGACTTGGAAAACTGGACGATGGATGTGTGTAACCATCTGGCTGCATGCCAGTATGGGGGCGATTGGTTGGACAGAGAACGTGTATTCGTTCTTCCAGAGTTCCTGGATGGACAGGCCAAGGCCTGGTTTTGGCATCATGTCTTGCACTACAATCATGCATGACAGCACTGGACGTTCAAGGATGTAATCCTTGAATTATATAACAGGTTTGTGAGTGCATCCACTATGCAGGATGCTTGGGAGGCGTTCATTGCAACCTCCTATACCAAAAAACTGGGTGTTCAAGGGTTCTATGATACCTTGATCGACCACGCGCAGAATATGTCTATCTACCCAGACAATTGGGTAATGATCAATACATTCCTGCGTGGGATACCCGATGCAATGAGAGAGTCTCTCATTTGCAATGATGGGCTATTGCCCGAAGTGAATACAGTAGAGGAGTTCGTAGCGCATGCGCTGTGCTATGAACAATCTCACAAAATAGCAAGGCACTTTGAGCTACATAGCTCAAAAATTCGGTTGACGAAAAGAATTGAGCCTCGGAAGGTAGGTACCTTCTGGGCTTGTCAAAAGGAAATGGTGGGCAATACGGACCCAAGGCTCGTAGTGAGACCAGCACCTCGGCAGGAGCGGCGATTCCAGAGAGACCAACCGGTGATCCGTAGGGATGCACCGGCACAGGATGTTCATAAGGGCAGGCACCGAGAGGATATTCGGCCATATCAGGCTGCTGGTGAGGCCAAGTTGCTGACTGGGCCACAGAAGGTTGAAGCAGCTTTCCCTGTAGTGGTGAATAAGTGCTTCAACTGTGGCCAACCTGGGCATTTCGCGAATGCATGTCCAGAGAAGGGTGGACAGCCGGGGGCTAGGCCGCGCACATATGTACAAGCGGCTCACACTGCTATCCCTGAAGTGGAAGGGATAGACTCAGGAAATGAACCTGACATAGAAGACGATGAGGTGGGAAACCTCAGCCCCAAGGCACCAGAGGATGAGAACACCTCTGTAATGGAAGAGTTGCTGGGTGACGAGTATGTTGAGATTGACGTGTACAACAACGACTATTACGCCCGGGAGTCGGACTCAGATTTCATGGGAGCGCTGACGGATTACCCGGTCAGTGCGTTAGACCGACCGATTGGAGCAGCTAACGTGAAGGTGTATAAGGTACACCTTCGCAAGGCTCCGGAGAAGCTGGAGAGACCGGTGTTAAAGCGCAAGGACAAGGAGTGCCTAGCATCGTACGTGGAGGTGAATGGCCACAAGGCATGGACATTGTGGGATTCAGGTAGTATGACTACTGGGGTGACACCTCAGTTTTGTCAAGTGCACAAAATTGCTGTCAGTGAGTTGAAGAAGCTGCTACTCCTTCAATTAGGCACTGTGGGCAGTTGAGCAGCAGTACAGTTTGGGATGCAGGCGAGTATTGCCTGTGCAAAATCAAGGACGAAAGAGTATCTCGACGTAGCGAATTTTGATCAGTACGATATGATTATAGGCACACCGTATATGAGAAAGCACGGTGTTCTGCTTGATTTCAGGAGGAATGAGATAGTGGTGGATGGCACCACCATACCTGCTGTGCGAGTGACCGTAGAGAATGGTGATGGACGTATACATCGGCACCATGCCATGGAAAAGAAGGTGCTAGTCAGGTGACACTGACTAGACAGTGGCAGGAAATTGCCTATGGTAGAGGATGGTGAAGATGAAGAGCAAGCTTGTGTGAGCTTGCCAACAGATAGTCCAGTGGTGTTGATGCTGGAAAGTGAGGCTGTAAAGTACGAACATACTCTGAAAAGGGGGGAAAGCCCTAAGATGAAGTGTGAAAGGCAGAGTAAGCCTGAGGACAAGCGGCCTCAGCACATGGCAAGCTTGGAGTGCCAACCGACGTCGTCACGAGTGAAAGTTGAGGACTTGGTAACAGATGACAAACAGGAACTGATGGAGGACGAGGCATCCTCCACACATATGAATCGGTCAATCTGGGATCGACCGGTACCGCATCCTATGTTTGAATGGGCGTTTGACCCACGAATGCCTGCTGAGTGGAATGAGCTAGTGGCATCGATGTATGCGTGGAATGGACCATGCTGGACATCGAAGGACGAGTTGTATCATCAGGCTAGTGATGACGAGATATCATTACCGAGTGAGGTGTTTTTCGACGGATTGTCTGTGACGGCGTGGAGAAGTAAAGAGACTCTGGTGCGACTGCACACACCGGATGACAGTGAGCTGAGGATTGCTGCCCTCAGAGAGAAGCTTGAAGAACTCCCAAAGTGCTAGACAAATGTTGGGGTTGTTGGGATGCTTAGCGAGTGAGCCGTTAACAAGTTTCCAGTCCTTTGGGCCTTTAACGCCAACGTCGTCGATGAAGCTGAGGGCATTATGGGGGATCTCAGGCTGGAGGATGTGGGTGACATTGTCATGGAAGATGGGCACAGTGTTAGTCCATTCCATTGGGAGCGTTACTAACCGGAGGGCGCCAAACGGTGTCTGGAAAGTCATTAAGTCACAGGAGGCGGGATCGATAAGGCGCTTGTCATAGCCAATGTAGAGGTCGAGGGTAGCGCCGCAAATGTGGCCAGCAAAGGATTCAGCAATGTGGTCAGGGAAAGGGGGAATGCCAGAGTGGCGGATCATGACTTGGTTTAACGGTTCGAGACTGTGGACGAGACGAAGTTTACCGTTTTTCTTCAAGACACAGAACCAGCGTGACCGGTAAGCGGAGTTTGAAGGCTCGTAAATGCCTGCTTGAATCTTGCTATGGATGATTTCGCAGATTTCCTTTTCAAGGCCTGGCAGTATTGGTCGGTTGTGCTGAACCCAAGGGACATGAGGGATGGTCAGTATGCAGATGGGGGGAAAGAAGTCAGGTCAAAGGCTACCTCGTTCAGAATCTTCCCAAGCAAATGCGTTTTGTTGCTTAGTGACAAGGTCCATGAGTACGTTAAGCTCATCTTGGGTAAGAAAGCCAGTATTGTGTTCCTTAATGAAAGTCGCTTTGCGGTTGTCGGTAAAATGGGGAGTCGGTAAGAAACGAAGGGGATTAGGATTGAGCTTGGGTATGGTTCGCTAAGGGGTCACCAAGGATGTGTCATTTGATTCGGAAGTCTTTGCTAACATGGCTAGCAACGGGCTTGGTTTTTAACGCGATGGGCTTGTATTTCTTCTTGACTTAGACTCCTTTGCGTTTTGGCTTGGCAGCGGCGTAAATGGCTGGGAAGGGGACGTCAACGTAAATGGGGGTAGAGACAGTATTGAGCATTCCAAATGCTTGGCCAAGAATAGAAGGATCGGAGAGACTAGTGGAAACAAAATAAGAGCGCAGCGGGATAACGGTCTTGGAAAGGTCGCTAGCGGTTGCATATAGATAAGCAAGAGAGAGATTGTCAGAAACTGTTTTTGGGTTTTCTAGTATTTTGGGGTCAAGCAAGGTATGTGATTGCACTATAATGGAGTGCTTTTGGTGATCATAGTTGAGGATGACCACTAAGTCTTCCTCAGAGTCGCTAACCATGGGGGTGGTGGCGAAAGCAATGGGGCAGTCCGGCACTATACTTGGGCTGAACCCTCTGTTGCTTGTGCTGACCACAGGGAAACGTAGGGATGGTGCGACGAAGGCCGGTATTGGGGTCTGTTATCGTTATTGTGGTTTCCGTTTTGCTAAGTGTATCGATGGTACTTTTGGTAAGGACATCGAAGGGGCGACCAAGCAGGATATCGTAAGCAGGCGAGCATAGGACATGGATCTGAAGGTACAGGGTGATACCGCCAACAGTGCAAGGGACATTATGAGCTAGACCGAGTGATTTGTCCATAGTACCATTAGCGCTCTGCATGTTCAGAATGATGGTAGGGTTGTAGGATATACTGAGATAGTTAGCGACTTTGGCAGACATGGAAATGATCTGGGAGCCACTATCCGCTATACATTCAATTTCCTCATGGTTATCGACCAAAAGCATGATGGACCGGATTGACTGAGATTCCTGAGCAACCGTTAACATAACCGGCTCCTCCCCAGGCAGTAGCGACTTGATGTAGGCTTCCACTGGGTCAATCAAGGTGACTTGGGCTCTAGCAGCGTTGGAAAGTGGAGGGTCGGTAGCAGGAGTGTTGGTAGCTTGAGTGTCGTTTAGGGAAAAGAAGGGCAGAGAATTGTCAACGATATTGGTAGAGTCTTGGAAGGCAGTGACGTTAGGAGGTGCGGTCCATTTAGGCGTAACAGCGTTTCTGAACTGGTTCTGGATGTCGTTAGAGAGGGAGCAGAGTTTGCCAACAGAGACAGTAAGCTTGGTCTGAAGAACCCGGTCAAATACCTGCTTGGACTGTTTGATATCATAGATGGGGGCCATACTCTGGTAAGCAGCGTCGGGGTGTTTGTCAGGAGCGCCAAAGTTTTGATTAGTTGGAGGATGATAGCGAGATGAGATACCAGAATAAGGGTGAATTGGGGGATTGACCATGGGAATGTGGTTAACAACTGGTGGCTCAGGGACTTTAGCGGTACCAGTAGCAGAGGCAGGGGCAGGACGTTTGTTAGCAACAGGGATGGAGCGTTCATTAGCGGCAGGGGGAATGGCGGAAGAGCTGGTGGGAACGGTCCATTTGTTAATGGCAGGTGAACTGGTAGTGGCGGAGTCATTAGCAGCTTTAGGGGGAACCAATTGATATCCCTTAGCACGAAGGATCTTGATACCATCAAAGACTTCTGCTGGGCGGCGTAGAGCGTAAAGTTTCTGTTCTAAGGCAGCGACACGTTCTTCCCTGGATAACGTTCCTGGGCTAGCAGTTGCCAGTTGCAAGACCTCATGAATAAACATCTGGGACATGCCTTGGAGTTGTTCCGTGTCAGGGTTAGCATTAGCGCTGAGTCGACCGGTAAGAATCTGGTTGTGAGCCTGTGCCATTTGTCGATGCATTCCATGTAGAGCCATTTGCCAACGTAATTGGGGATCATAGCGCCAGACGGTAGGACAACCTTGCCTTTGTGGTTCCAATGGATTTTGCCTTGACTGATGAAACTTTTGAGCTTAACGCAATTGCCTCGTACCATTGTGTGACCAGTTTTGCCGCAGAAGTGACAACTGTTGCTAAGAGGTCGAGAGGCCGTGGGACTGAGAGCTGTTACTGGCAGTCAATGCAGCCATCTTTTCCTCCATACATGCAAGAGCATTAACAATAGTGGCCAGTGGCGATGCTGAGAGGTTCCTTTTTAATGATAGTGGTTGGTACGGGGGCGGCAGTGTTAACGGTGGGAGTCTTAGTGTTAGCGGTCGTTGGTTTCTTCAAAGTCATGGTGGTGTTGGTACCCTTCAGAACCCATTTGGCAGCTTCAAAGACTTGTTCTACCTCATAGGGGTCCTCTGGGTGATGGTTGGGAAGGGTGATTTCGAGATGGCGGACAAGTTTGGACCATAACAAAGTCGGGATGCCTTGCTGGAACAGACAGCGTTCCTCGTTTTGGTAGATCTTGCCTTTAGCCAGGAGCCAATGCGCCAGGCGCTGGAAGTCTCTATAGTAGTCCGAGAAGTGTCCAAGAGTAGAGATACCAGTCGAGAAAGTCTGGTTTACAAGTTGCTTGAGGTCCTGAAGAGTGTAACAGGCAGACTCCTCAGCGCCAGGATATAAACATAAGACCGCTACTTTCCATTCGGCGTAGGTATGGTCGCTAAACTCTGGCAAGCCAAGCTAGGTCTCCGCGGTGTCATACAATATGTACCAAGCAGTGTATTCCTTCTTTTAGTTGTTGTTGTTAAAGGTGCAGTCTGCTAAGAGATATTTGAGCTCATGGAAATACTGGGCAAGCTCTTGGGAGCAACTCTCGTCCCATTTAGGTGTGGTAGAGTCGTTGCGAGGTGGCATATGGCGTGAAAGACGGGCGTCACCCATGGCAGTACGGTTAACGGGTGTTGGTAAGGGCATAGAGGATTGAACTGGGGAATAAGGGTCTGGGGATAGCGGTGGTAGCGGTGCATTGAGGAAGTTGTTGATGTGATGGCCTGGGAAGTTCTCTAAGAGTTTGGTAATGTCGGGGAGTTCCCTAGTGGTAGCGAGTTCCTCTTCAAGGTTATGAGGTGGAGGCATTAAAGGTGATAATGGCGATAGAGGGGGAATGTCAAAAGGAATAATTGGTAGTGTGGATTCAAGACGTAAACAGTTTTTAGCCTGGAGGCGAGTTTCCAGTTGAAGTTGCTATAGAACCCCTCGTGGTGGGCTCCAAAATGATGCGCTGACTTGCTGCCTAGCTGCCGTGCAGGAAGCAACCAACAAGACCAGCTAGATAGGGATAGCTAGCAAGTAGTAGCGTTACATGTGTGTGAGAGGAGTCAAGCAAAGTCCCAGAAACCCGGTAAGGAGATAAGAGGTCGGAGTCGGTAAGGAAGCGTGAGAAAGCAGTAAGAGATAACGGTGCGGCTGCTAGTGTCTGTACCAAATCGTCACTAAGTGAGAAATCTGTCAAAGACCCGGAAGGTTGTTAAGGAATAGCAGAAGAGTTAATGGAAATATACGAGCCGCTAGCCGTAAGCGCTAGTGTTAACAAAGGCAAAACGAAGGCAGCCATATGGTGCTTTAATGAAGGCGAAGCGAGGGCACCCGTATGGTGCTTAACAAAGGCAACGAGTGCTAGTCCTAACAATACTGTCAGGCTGAGCACAAGGAGAGAAGGAGACTGGACTGGGTAAACCCAAATCAGCCGTTAACAAAGCAAGAGCATGAACGAGATCTTAAGCGTAGTCTGAAGTGGGGACTAGACTCTGGTACAATTTGATGGTGTTTAGCTACTGACAGGGCAGTATTTATAGGTACGTAAGGCGATAGATAAAAGGGGAAACTGGTAAGAGACAGTAAGCGTAGCGGTTGCATGTGATAATGCATGTCGGGAGTAAGGCAATAAAAGGGGAAACCGGGAAGAGATAGTAAGCATAGCGGTTGCATGTGATAATGCATGTTGGGGGCCATAGAGAGGGGCCTGGATTGTTGCAAGGTCGGCTGGGTCATTAAGGGAAAGGTTGGTAACGGTTGGTGTCATTAGCAGTTGGTCAGTAGCAGTCGTGTGCTGAGGTCACATGCTTGGTTTGACTTGTCAGTGTTGGGCAGCCAGCGCTGACCGGGGCATATCACCACTGCTACCAGTTCTCCTGCCATTAATGAATGAACCATTCCCACCAGCTCTTCTGCCAACGAATGCTCTGTCCCTGCTGGTCCCTCAGTTGCTAACAAATGTCCTGCTGCTGCCTCCGCTACCGGTACCGCTAAAGTCCCTGAGCCACCAGTCGTTAACCACGTTCCCATGGTCAATCCCCCAGTTCACCCTTATTCCAGCATCTCATCTTGCTATCAGCCTCCGACTAATCAAAACTTCGGTGCTCCTGACAAATGCCCTGATGCTGCTTACTGGAGTATGTCCCCCATCTACGATATCAAACAGTCCAAGCAGGTATTTGACCGGGTTCTTCAGACCAAGCTTACCCTCTCTGTTGGCAAACTCTGCTCCCTCTCTAACGACCTCCGGAACCAGTTCAGAAACGCTGTTACACCTAAACGAACTGCGCCTCCTAACGTCACTGCCTTCTAGGAGTCTACTGACATCGTTGACGACGCTCTGCCCTCATTTTCCCTTAACAACACTCCCGCTACCGACCCTCCTCTTACCAATGCTGCTAGAGCTCAAGTCACTTCAATCGACTCAGTGGAAGCGTACATCAAGTCGCTACCACCTGGTGAGGAACCGGTTACATTAACGGTTGCTCAGGAATCTCAGTCTATCCAGTCCATCATGCTCTTGGTCGATAACCGTGAGGAAATTGAATGTATAGTGGATAGCGGCTCCCAGATCATCTCCATGTCTGCCAAAGTTGCTAACTATCTTGGCATCTCCTACAACCCCAGCATCATTCTGAACATGCAGAGCGCTAATAGTACTATGGACAAATTGCTTGGTCTTGCTCGTAACGTCCCTTGCACTGTTGGTGGTATCACCCTGTATCTTCAGATCCACATCCTACGCTTGCCTGCTTACAATATCCTGCTCGGTTGCCCCTTTGACGTCTTAACCAAGAGTACTGTCGATACACTTAGCGAAATGGAAATCACGATAACAATAACGGACCCCAATACCAGCCTTTGTCACACCATCCCTACATTTCCCCACAGTCAGCACAAGCAACAGCAGGTTCAGCCCAAGTATAGCACTGGACTGCCCCATTGCTTTTGCCACCATCCTCACGGTTAGCGACTCTGAGGAAGACCTAGCAGTCATCCTCGACTATGACCCCCAAAAGCACTCTGTTATAGTGCAATCACATACCCCGCTCAATCCCAAAATACTAGAAAACCCAAAAACAGTTTCCAACAATCTCTCTCTTGCCTATCTATATGCGACCACTAGCGACCTTTCCAAGACCGTTATTCCGCCATGTTCTTATTTTGTTTCCACTAGTCTCTCTGATCCCTCTATTCTTGGCCAAGCATCTGGAATGCTCAATATCATCTCAACCCCCATCTATGTTAACGTCCCCTTCCCAGCCGTTTATGCCACTGCTGAGCCAAAATGCAAAGGAGTTCAAGTCAAGAAGAAATACAAGCCAGTCACGTTGAAGACCAAGCCTGTCACTAGCCATGTTAGCGAGGACTTCCAAATCAAACGACATATCCTTGGCAACCCCTTAGTGGACATACCCAAGCTCAATCCTAATCCCCTTCCTTTCTTACCGACTCCTCGCTTTACCAATGACCACAAAGCGACTTTTGTTAAGGAACATAATACTGGCTTTCTTACCTAAAATGAGCTTAATGTACTTGTGGACCTTGTCACTAAGCAACAAAACACATTCGCTTGGGAAGACTCCAAACGAGGTAGCCTTCAACCCAACTTCTTTCCCTCCATCCGCCAGGCCTCGAAAAGGAAATCTGAAAAATCATCTGTAGCAAGATTTAAGCAGGCATTTACAAGCCTTTGAACTCCGCTTACCGGTCATGCTGGTTCTGTGTCTTGAAGAAAAACAGTAAACTTCGTCTCGTCCACAGTCTCGAGCCATTAAACCAAGTCACAATCAGCCACTCTGGTGTTCCCCCTTTCCCCAACCACGTTGCCAAATCCTTTGCTGGCCGCATCTGCGGCGCTACCATCAACCATTACGTTGGCTACGATGAGCGCCTTATCGATCCCACTTCCCGTGACTTAACGACTTTCCAGACACCGTTTGGCGCCCTCCGTCTAGTAACGCTCCCCATGGGATGGACTAACGCTGTGCCCATCTTCCACGACGACGTCACCCACATCTTCCAGCCCAAGATCCCCCATAACACCCTCAGCTTCATTGATGACATTGGCATTAAAGGCTTGAAGGACTGGAAACTCGTTAACGGCTCACCTGCTAAGCATCCTGACAATCCCAACATTTGTCTAGTGCTTTGGGAGTTCTTTGAACTCCTGAACTGTGTCCTTCAGCACATGAAGTACTGCAGTGGCACTTTCTCCAGTCATAAGCTAGTTCTTTGCGCCCCAACCTTTAAGATCCTTGGCCACATTTGCACTCCTACGCGCCAAGTTCCTGACAAAAACCGTTTAGCACTTTTGGACCGCTGGGGCCCTTGCCAGTTGTTAACCAAAGTCCATGCCTTCCTAGGTACCATTGGAGTCCTCCAGATGTTTGTTACGAACTTTGCCCATCATGCTCATCACCTAACAAAGCTCACCTATACTGGAGTTCCCTTCAAATTTGGACCCAATCAGCTTAATGCCCAGAAAGACCTTGTCAAGGCCTTACACGATGCTAAACCCCTTGTCCCCATTGACTACAAATCTGACGATCCCGTGATCTTAGCGGTCAACACGTCCTACATAGCGGTCGGTTTCTACCTTTGCCAGTGCACTACCAACAATTGCAAGCAACAGTGCTATAACTGTTTTGGTTCTATTACCCTTAACAAGTACAAAGCTTGATTCAGTCAGCACAAGCTCAAGCTTTACGGTTTGTACCGAGCCTTGCAGGCGCTATGCATGTACCTCCTAGGCGTTAGGAACCTTATCATCGAAGTTGACGCCCGTTACATCAAAGGTATGCTACAGAACCCTGACATTCAGCCTTCAGCTAGTATGAACCGCTGGATCATGGCTATCCTTATGTTCCACTTCAAGCTTGTACATGTTAAAGGAACCTTCCATGGACCCAACAGACTTTTGCAATGACCCTTACAGCCTACCAACCCTCCCCCAGATGATACCAACAATGACATTGTAGTACTTGCTTGCGCAATATACTGATGCTCTGGGGCTGAGTCAATTCAATCACACTAATATGTCTAAGTAAAGTTTAACGTCATAAAGACAAAAGATATACTTTCGACTATAAGTCAGAAAGCAGAGGATCTCAATGAACTCCGGCCTAAGCAATTCACTCCCTGGGAACCACCGAGCCTTTATCCACCAATTACCTGTCGATTCTAGTCTAAATCTACCCTATTTATACTAGTCTACAGGGTGCACAGACCATCTACATGTGACTTGTGAAATCTATGACTTTATGGTAATAGGATCGCTTTTCTACAGTAATTGTGTGAGATTCTACCCATAGTTCCGTCCAGATCCCTTCAGCCGACACCTATTGATCCATTTGTGACCCTTTCCAGCATAGAACATGATAGAATTATGAAGAATCTCCGGAGTTTCACTGTTTTCCATGAAACATTCATGTTCTGAGGAGGGAACAATAACATCGGTCCCTCCTGCTGCCTCAAGACCTAATATTCTGTCCCTTCCACCTATCCCTCCATATTCCCTGACTTCCAATGCTTCTGGGGCCTGCCTGACAAGTCCTAGAGTCACCATATTCCGGAGTTCTCCCCACTTCCAGGAAAACATTCATGTTTCTTGGAAGGACATGAATGTACTTGTTCCAGCTGTTTGAAACATACTAGGAACATATTCATCCGATACCCTTCTTCCTAACATTCATATTTCCATGTAGTCCGATGTCCTGACTTTTCCTGAGCCAGCCCTTTTCCTTCTGTCCTCTAGAGTATCTGATAGTTTCCCTTGTCCTGACATACCAAATACTCTCCTGAACCCAGAGCTTTCCCCAGCTCTTCCTAAGTCTTCCTACTTCGTTCCCTATGTTTCCTGATCTTCCTTCGATCATTATTGATCCATCCCATTCATTCCGGTGGCAACCACACTTCCTCTTTTGATCACCTTTCCTTATGGGTCTTTCCCCTAGTCAGAATCATTCCTAAAATTCTTTCTCCTTGTTCCGGCCTATTCCCTCTTATTCCTATGGCTCCCCTCTTTCCTTCTTTGCCCATTTCCAATGATCTGATATTCCGGACCTTCCTATCTTTTTATTCCATGGAGTAAGATGTCAGATTCTTTGATTATCTCTTGATTAGAGATATCTGGCAGAGATCTGCTATGTCCACCATTCCAGCAATAATAATCGATATTTAATTGCCCATTTTTCGTCCCCTTGCTTGTCCGAATACTCTATTATTTTATTAGCCCTTCAGCAATGTGAATTATTTAAGTGTTCCCATGTTTTCCGGTTTCTGAGGAGTTGTCTGCCTGTTATGCCTACAGTTTTCAGCACATAGTATGGTTTGTTTTAACCAGGACTTATGACTTTAGACATAGAGTCATATCATCTCCCCCTCCCCTAATTAAGACTGTCCTCAGTCTTTGGTAAACACTTAAATTTCAACATTCCCAAATGGCTATTGACCATTTTAAAGTATTCATCCAAGTTAGCAGACCGAGTTTTTGACATTTAAACATTTGATCCATTATGCTTGCATGATGTCCATCATCCTCCATCCTCCAGGCATCCCTACAACTCCTCATTTACCCAATCCATTCCATTGAGGTGCACGTCTTTTAGATACACCTCATTGTCTAATGAATTGTCCTCCTCCACTAGTTCTCTCAATTTTCCTGGATGGATATCTATCCAGTCCTCCACATCACCAGGTAAGGTTATAGCCTGTCTAGCCTTATAGGGTAAGACCCTAAAAGCGGCTACCTTCTCCTGCCAAACTGAACCATCTAACTCTGCCACCAGATAGTTTCCTCCTTTTGTCCGTGCTAGTATCACCATTGGTCCCCAATACCGTGCCTCCATCTTCCCACTTAGTGACTTAGCTGCCACCATATTACGTACCAGTACCAGATCCTTTGGTTTGAATTGGTATGGTTTGATACTCTTCTCATGCTCCCGCGTGAACTCTTCTGCCCATCTCAACTTCTCTTTACTTATCCTCATCCTCATTTCTTCCACATGTTGATAGTGCTTAGCCAGTGCCTGCGCTCTCAACCCAATGAGCTCCTCAGTTGTAAGTGGTCCGTCTGGCCACTCTACAAGCCAAGTCGCTTCCAACAAATCAAGGGGTAGTATTGGATGTGCACCCGTTACCATAAAGAATGGTGAACACCCAAACCGTTTTCTGATAGTAATTCTATCTGCCCACATGACATGCCAGAAGTACCAATACCACTTTGTCCTATCCTCACAGGCCTTGAACAATGCCTGCCTCACATCCCAATGTGGTCTCTCTATCCTCCCATTAGCACGTGAATTGTATGCTGCAATTCTAATGCCTTTGATCCCATACTTCGTCTCCAACCACTGTGCTACCTTAGTGAACTGCCCCGCATTATCGGTAATAATAGTGCGTATACAACCCCACCGACAGATAACTTCGTCAAACAACCATTGCCCAATGAGCTTATGATTGTCCTTTCTCAAGGGTCGTCCTTCCATCCAAGTGGACAAGGCACACCTTCCATGCACAATGTACTTGCACCCATTAGAGGCAGGTGTCATATGCATGGTGTCCAGATGTATTGTCTCGAATATACTGGGAGTATAAGACACTGTAGGCTCTCGGAATATCACAGTTTTCTGTCGGACTTGACAAGCATGGCAAGTCTCAACATACCACTTGATATCTCCGTCCAGGTCAGGCCACCAAAACCTTTCCTCAATAAGTGCCTTGGTTGCAAATACCCCTCTATGTCCTAATGCATCATGTGCTGCGCGCATCATGTACATCCTTCTGTCCCTTTCCACTACCAAAGCATGCTTCCCCTGCTCTCTCCGTCTATACATTCTTCCTTTGAGATCAAAGAAGAACTGCCTAGCATATTGCAGGAACTGTTCCCACTTCCAGCCTAGTAAGTCAGTGGGTTGTTGTCCAGGCTGTCTTAGCCATGCCCTAACATTCCCCAATAACTCATCCATCTGCTTCGCTTTTTCTGTCCTTCTATTTTCCTGGTACTCTTCCAACTTTTCTCCAGTGTTCAGCTCAGGTAGTAGAGGAGTGGACAGAGCTAACACCGCTACTGGGTCTAGCCTTACCTTCCCTGCTTGTACCTGGCTGTCTACTGCCTCCCTTAACTCATCTTCCCTATCTCTGGCTTCCTGCAACTCCCCTTCAAAGTCTTCAACTGCTTTAGCTACTAAGTATCCTCCCCTAGTATCAACCTCATCCGCAAACTCTTCCAATTCTAAGGGAACCTGAGCTTGCCATCCCTCCTCATTATTGATTTGGTCAGGATATTCAAATTCCATAGTCTTGGGATAGTCTACCAAATCTGAGTTGACCTCGCCATATTCCTCATCACCAGGCTGTTTCACCCTCCTTGACAAGCCATCCATACTAAAGGTTTTGCCTGGCACATGG
>QGOB01000123.1:0-22740 GCA_003313055.1 Termitomyces sp. MG145 | reverse complement strand
ACTCCCCCAGACTCACAGTACATGTCACGCTTCACATAGGTGAAGGGCTACGCAGAATTTGTGATGCTGAGGCCTCAGTAGTGGCTTTGTGAAAAGGTCCACGATGTTTCCTGAGCTAGGCATGTATTCGATCTTGATCTTCCCCTCCTCGACTAGGTGGCATATGAAATGGTGTCTGACATCAATGTGTTTGACTCAATTGTGATTTCTTTTGTTTTCTGCGATCACAATCGAACTGTTGTTGTCGTCATTCAGGGCTGCTGGGAGTGGGACTCTGAAACCGATTTCTGCTAGTGCTGAGTACATCCATTGCATCTGCTCCGTAGCTCTGCCCAGGGCAATATATTCAGCCTCTGTCGTGGATGTCGAGATGGTATCTTGGTATTTAGCACTCCAACACGTAGGTCCTCCTGCTTGAATAAAGACTCCCCCTGACACTGACTTCCGGGTATCAACGTCTGCAGCAAAATCCGAGTCATAGTACCCACATGGAATGTAGTCAGTATATCCTAGTCCTCTGTATTGTAACTTGTATGACAATGTTCCTTTGAGGTACCTCATGACGTGAAGCAACGTCAGCCAGTGTGGCTTCCCGGGGTTCATCATAAATTGGCTCAGGCAGGTGATTGTGAATGCAATGTCAGGGCAAGTCCCAATCTGGGCATACATCAGTGAGCCGAGTACCTCAGAGTATGGCTTATCTTTCATATATTGACAGTCTTCCTCTGTGACGGGTGCTTAAGATCAGCTCAATATGATTCCCGGAGGCAAGGGCATGTACTTTGGTGTGCAGTCAGTCATGCCAAATTTCTCGAGTGTACATTTCAAGTATTCTTCTTGGTTGAGCATTATGAGTCAGTTTGCTCGATTGCATGTAATTTGTATGCCCAGAACAAACTTGATGTCACCGAGGTCTTTGATCTCATACTTTTCCCTGAGTTCCCTCCACGCTCTATCTGCTTCTGCCTTCGACGATGACATCCCTGATGTGTCGTCCATGTATGTGCTGGTGACTGTCTTTTCTCCATTTCTTTCCCTTGACCTTACTGATTGGTCTGCCTCTGACCATTTGTAGCCCAACCTTTTCATTTCCTCATCTAACGCCTGCCACCAATTTCTAGCACCGTCCATTGTGCTGTATAATGCCTTGTTGAGTAGAGAGACTAACTCCTTCCCATCTCCATCAGTACCATCCGCCGCCGCTAAGCTCCCTCGGACCTGCTTGCCCTTGTTCACGTCAACACGGTACACCTCACTTGCCTTCACTTCATACCCCTCCAGCTGCTCCATTAGGATGGGCACCTGTGTGGGTGCGTTGAGGTAAGCGCTCATATAGTTGACCTGCCACATCTCATAGTCCTCAACAGCCCCGACAGCCAAGTTCATACGGAGGGATTTGTACTTGACGATGGATGTGTATGTTGCAAAGTAATCAACTCCAGGGATTTGTGAAAAACCCTTGGCCACCAAGCGAGCTTTCCTCCCCGCAACCTTCCCATCCGCATCATACTTCGAGGCAAACACCCACCTGTTTTTCATGGTCCTGGTGCCCTCAGGCCTCTCAACCAACCTCCACACCTTCTGCTTACCCATCCTTGCCATCTCCTGGTCCATGGGTCCATGCCACAGGTAGGGTCAACGCATAGCTTCCGAGTATGATCTGGGTACCCAGAGTTTGTCAGGGTCGGCTGCATGCAAGGACAAGGCACCTCGCATGCTCGCAAATGTCTCCTCTTCACTTTCAGGGTCAGCATCATTGAGGGCAATCGGGTCCAAATCTGGCAGCATAACACCCCCATCGGGGAGCCTCCCAGCTAGGCAAGCCAATCTATGGGGGGCAGGGTCCATGCTAGGAAGCCGAGGTACCTGGGGTCAGTTTTCTGATAGGGGAACACTCAGAATGCAGGGAGGGTCATCCAGTTGGATGTCAAGGACCTCATATAAGTCAGCAGCAACATCGCCCCTAGCATCGGGCAATGTGCGGTGGGCCATACCCTCCTCAAAGACAACATCCCGGGGAACAAAATATGTGCCCCGTGGGGTGTTCCAAGAGCCAAAATACCCACTGAGCATGCAGCGAACTGACCTCGAGTCTAGCTTGCTGCCGCCCTCCTCGCGTGGAACTTTTGCATATGCTGTGCACCAGTGTGGATCTCGTGCAGGGTCCTGCCAGGGTGCCTCGAGCTTAGGACTAAGTTGAGGACATGCACTGCCATAGATGCAGCCTCACCCCAGTAGTGTGTGGGGAGCCATGAATCACTGAGCATACTGTGGGCAAGATCAAGTATAGTCCTATTCCTGCACTCAGCTACACCATTCGCAGCAGACAAATGCGGTGGCGTTGTCTCGTGTCAAATTCCATGGCCGTGGCAATAAGCGTCCCAAAGTTCGTTGTCAAACTCTTTTCCGCCGTTGGTGCAAACACACTTAATACGGGCTCCATACTGCGTCTCAGTGCTGACGTCAAAGTCCATGAAGCAGGCCAGGGTGCTCTCCTTGGTCTTGTGGGCGAGGAACCACACCTTGCACTCTGCCCCTGCCTGGTCAGTGGCGACCAGCATCAACGTCTTGCCACCAGTTGTCTGGACTTGCATGAGGCCCCACAGATCAATGGCTACTCATTCATATGGGGCAGACTCCAGTTCCACTACGGCATTGAAAGGGCGGTGGGATTGCTTACCAAGAATGCAATCCTCGCACTTCCCAGTTGTAGACATCATTGTGACGTCCAGCCCATGCACTGCACCCTTACATACCATCTCACATAGGGTAAACTTGCCGACATGACCCAGATGGCAGTGCCAGGTCTCCAGGTTAGCCGGGTGATGTAAGGACCGAGCAGCCAAGGCAGTGGGTGGGGGTGGCACAAAATCAATGACAAACATCGTGCCGGCCATTGGACATCGCATGAAGGGGCAACCATCTAGGGCATAAAGCATGGCGCCATTGTTGTCAATGCCAAGGCACACACCCTTGCATACTAAAGAACCAATAGACACTAAGTTGTGGTCCAAGTCTGGGGCATGTAAGACGTTGTCCAAGGTAATCTTGATGGTGTCCCCCCCAGATTTGATCCATTTCCACACTTGCCCACAGCCCTGGATGGTGAATGAGCCTTTTGTGGCCAAGCCTGTCCTACATGCATTGTTGGGCAGTCCATATGTTACAAAGTCATCATGATCAGCAAAAAAATGGCGGCTGGCCACAGAGTCCGCATATGTCATGTGATTGTGTGGGACGCCACTTGTCAGGGCCGAGAAAGTGAGGCACCGAGGGTTGGAAGCATTGTTAACCAATGTCACCCCAGAGTTGGCCTGGGGTGCCGTGGCGCTGTTGGCAGCAGTGGGAACTGCTGCTAGGGAGGTAACGCTCAATCCCCCACCACGGTTCTTCTTCCACCAGTCAGGGTACTGCCCCTCCATTCCTCCGCCCTTCTTGAAGCACTTATCTATTGTGTGCCCTGCACAACCACAGTTTGGGTTAGAGCATATGACCTTGTCCCTGGTCCCGCGCCCAGTCTGCGCTACTAAAGCCTGTGCGGACCTTGCAGGAGCAATTGCAGAGGAGCCGTGAAGCAAAAGCACATGGGTTGTCAGCCGCACGATGACCTTGGCTGACATTGTCTCATTGATCAGGGAACCAGTGACCGCAGCCCATGAGCTCGGCATCAACTTGATTACATATGCACAGAATTGCCCATTGTTGATACTGGCACCTTGATCATTAGCCCTCGACCACGCAATACCTGATGAATAAAGTAACTGGTAGTCTAATCAGTACATAGTTCAGTATCCTTGAGTTGGGATATCCACATACCTCAGTTGGTATACAAATGACTGAGGTACATGGGATCCCCGAGTCCAAATCCCTATCTGCTTCCCTCCACAACATATTGCTCACATGCCTCAATCTACCATGGGGGGGGCACGTACTGTGGTCTCCTTCCAACAATCATAATTTTATTTTTTATTTCCTTCTCTTTTTTTTTACTTACAATTTTCTTATTCAATCTACTTACAATTTTCTCATATTACTTACAATTTCCCTATTCAATAGTGGCTTCCATCATGCATTATCACATGCAACCACTATGCTTACTATCTCTTACTGGTTTCTCCTTTTGCTACCTTAGGTACCTATAAATACTGCCCTGTTAGTAGCTAATGATCATTGAGGTTGGACCAGAGTCTAGTCCCCACTTCAGAGCACACTTCAGATCTCTCTTGCTTCACTACTGGCTGATTTGGGTTTACCCAGTCCAGTATCCTCTCTCTCATCCTTAAGCTTAACAGTATCATTAAACTTAACACTTGCTGCCTTTGTTAAGCACCATACAGGTGCCCTAGCTTTGCCTTTGTTAAGCACCATACAGGTGCCCTAGCTTTGTCTTCATTAATGCTAGCACCTACAGCTAGTGACTTGTATATTTCATCTTCATACCTTACTGACCTACTGGGCCTTTGACTTCACAGATCTCCTTCACCTCTATAAATTGGTAGCAACACTAACAGCCATACTATTACTTCTTGCTATTTACTCCCACCTCCTGATTGACTCTAACTTCACATCACCTTAATTGGTTTCTGAGACTTTGCTTGACTCCTTTCACACACACATAATGCTACTAATTGCTAGCTACCCTGTCTGGCTGGTCTTGTTGGTTGTTTCCTGCATGGCAGCTAGGCAGCAAGTCCATGCATCACTACATGATGTACTGCCTCACAGAATCTTGTGTACATTGCTATGTACCCGGCTGCAAGTACCATCTTTGTATCATCTTCCTTTGTGAACTCTAGAACTACTGATGAGTAGTCCTTTTGTCTCAAATCTGCTTTGGCTTGTAGCCATCTGGGCTTGCCAATCAACTTTACCTTTGACATAACCAAGTTGAATCTTTCAATTTCCTCCAAGAGGTCATCAGGGGTGTGGGTGTTGTCTTTGCCATGTCTCCCTGTCCATACACCATTGATTCTGACTTTGTATCATCTGGCATCTGTGAGCATCTCAATGGTGTTGGCCGGCACACTGAAGATGTCTACAAACACTCCCACATGTTGTTGCAGCTCTTCCCTTTTTTAGTCTTTGCACATCATGATTACAAGGTTCTGGTTGTAGTTGTAGTGTGTGGATGCAATGCAGAGGTGCCTTGCATCATTCAATCAAGACAGGCAGTTGTTTATTAGGTTTACTAGCTGACATGGGTTCAGATGGCTGGTGTCATGTTAAGAACTTTTCACCATGCAGGATGAAAATGAGGCATGCTGGGTGGTATTGGTCTTTGGGTGAGTGGGGGTTGACTTGTTGGCATTGGGCTGGTGTCTTTGTGTAGGTCATGCTGGCTTTGGTTGGTTTGTATACTGGCTACATGGCTAGGACTGACTTGACTCCTGATGCCTCTGGATTTCCTCTATTATTCTCTCTGTCTGTTGCTGGCTTGGTATCCTGATGTGCTGCCAGGGTGGTTACTGCTTTTGCTAGATCTTTGACTGTCAAACATAGCTCTGTGGTTTCCTGTAGAGCTTGTGCCAGCATTTCCATCAGTTGTGGCATTTCTCACTAGCTGCTATGAGCTCAGGCATGAGTTTCTTTGCAATTGTGTATGTGTTCTTCATTGCACTGTAGTACTTGGCTGAGGCAAAATACTGTAGTTCTGGGGCTTGGTAGTAAATCACACTAAACCATTTTAATGCGACAAGGTTTTGTATTCAAATTATGTAGTAGTTTCCTTACTATAAGTCTGAAAACTAAAGTAGAGGTTTCTCAATGAAATACAGCTTAAGTGATTCACTCTCTGGGAACCACCAAGCCTTTATCCACTAATTGCCTGTTGATTCTAACCTATTTCTACTCTATTTATACTGTTCTCTTGGGTGCACAGACCATCTTTCCATGTGACTTGAGAATTCTATAAGTAGATTACTATGTTCCCTTTTCCACTGAATTCCCTTGAAACATTGCCTATTTTTCCATCCCTCTACCATGTTCAATCACCAATAAGTCAATTGCTATCCCCTTCCTGCATAGAACATGACAGACTCTTGAAATACTTCTGGAATTCTGTTATTTCCAATGAAACATTCATGTTTTGATGAGGGAACATAACATCAGTCCTTCCTGCTGTCTACACCTGCCCAGGACCTGATATCCTGTCCCTTCTACCTAACCCTTCATGTTCCATGACTTCTGATGCTTCTGGGGCTAGCCTGACAAGTCCTAGAGTCACCACATTCCAGAATTTTTCCACTTCCAGGAAAACATTCATGTGCTTGGAAGGACATGAATGTACTTGTTCCAGCTGTTTGAAACATGCTAGGAACACATTCATCCAATGCCCTCCTTCCTAACATTCATATTTTCATGTAGTCTGATGTCCTGACTTTTTCCTGAGCCAGCCTTTTCCCTTCTGTCTTCTAGAGTATATGTTTCTGAAATATCAAGTACTCTCTTGAACTCAGAACTTCCCCACTGCTTCCAAGTCTTTCCATATTGTTTTTCCCTTTATTTTAGACTGCTCCCAGCTCATCATTTACCATCCCAACATTCCTGTGGCAACATGAAACTTCTCCTTTTGGATATCCTTCTCCATGGGTCTTTCCTCTGGTCAGAATCATTCCTAAAATTCTTTCTCCCTGTTCTGGAATATTCCACCTTATTCCTATGGTTCCCCTCCTTCCTTCTTTGCCTACTTTCGATGATTTCATGTGCATATACCCTTTAGAGCTGGGGTTAAAAATAAGACCTGCCTTAATGAAGAAGAAGATAATTTTTATTTTCCTCTGATTATTCTTTTTACCAGATTTGGACCTTCCTATCTTTTTATTCCATGGAGTAAGATGTCAGATTCCTTGATTATCTCTTGATTAGAGTTATCTGGCAGAGATCTGCTATGTCCACCATTCCAGCAATAATAATTGATATTTAATGCCCATTTTTTGTCCCCCTGCTTGTCAGAATACTCTATTATTTTATTAGCCCTTCAGCAATGTGAATTATTTAGGTGTTCCCATGTTTTTCTAGGTTTCTGGGGAGTTGTCTGCCTGTTATGCCTACAGTTTTCAGCACATAGTATGGTTTGTTTAACCAGGACTTATGACTTTAGACATAGAGTCATATCAGCACATGCTCCCCATACATGGTTGTCTGAGAACTGTTGTAGTACTTTTTGTAAGGGCTTTGAGATGGTATGCTATGATTGCCTCAGCTTTCACTATTGGATGTATCTCTGGTTCAAAGTCTGATTCCATCTGTACATCTGGTACTGCCTCTGGTCATTGCCTGGGGTGTGTTGGTTGTTCTCAGGTCCTGCTCCTCCAGTTGTCCAAACATGTCCAATTCTCTTTGCTTGCATCTGCCTAAGGTTGACTTTGCTGGCAAGAATGCTGCTTGTGTTGCTGTATGTGCACTAGGGGGGTCACCTGGCCCCCTCTTTGGTTGTTTTATTATGCTCTCACTGTACATATGTACTGTGGAAGTCTGTCCTCCCCTTGCCTGGCCATGGGAATTTCATGGTCAAGTGGTGGTTCCAGATCAAGAGCATTATACAGAGTGATTGGAGGTCTGGAGGCAAACCAGAGCTGATGGCATCAGCAGAACAATCAAACCCCCAGAAGCAAATGAAGGCAAATGCAAGTGGAAGCAAATGGAAGCATTGGCAAATGGAAGCAAAATGGCAAATGGAAGCAAATGGCAAATGGAGGCAAGTGGGGAGTCCCCTGACAGGGGGGTGATGTAAGGGGACTGGTCTCCAGACTGTGTCCAACTCTTGCCCTGCTTAGCCCCCACCAGATTCTGGCATCTCTCTAGCCAGGTCCTTGGGCCACTTGGCATTTTCTTACTCCCTTCCTGTCTTTGCATTGTCACTTGGATGGGTCAGCAGGTTGCCTCTGGACCCTCTCTATTAGTCAACCTCCAGATGTCCTTCCTGGAGTGCTTTCTGCCATTGGTTGGCTTACTCATGCTGATAGTTGCTTACCTTACCATGCTTAGTACATACTGGGTCTATTAGTCAACATAGTGTGGTCATAGGTATCACCAATGTAGCATATAAGTAGGAGTAGGATATGAAGTATTCCCACTCCTGGCAATAGCATTGCTTCCAGGTCTATCCATTAGCATGACTGTGAGCTCCTTTAGTGATGACTCCCCTCTGCTCATTATCTCTCTTGTGCTCCACTTGCCCATTGCCATGCTTGCCACTTAGCTGCCCACTTGTTGCTGCTCCTCACTTGTCAGCCTTCAGAGTGACCTTGCCTTGTGTAGAGTATCCCACATCATGAGTGTCCTCTTACAGCTAGAGACCACTGACACTCAGCAAGTGCAACAAGTCAATGCACTTCTGGATAGCAGTGTCATGGGACTCTTCATGGATGCTGCATATGTGGAGTGGCACACTGCTAATACAACTTTGGATATTCCTCTGTGAGTCTCACAGCTCTCTGAGGTCACCCTTGCAGATTAGCCACTACTGGTTCACAACATGGGTCCAGAGCTCTGTACACCTCAGCTTATCTAGGGCACATAAAACAAATGCACTGAATGCTTCAAAGCAAGGCTAGAATGATGTGCCTGGCTGCCAAGTGCCCTAAGTTTTTATGGGATGAATTTTACCTGAATGCAGTACACCTGCATGCAAAGACACCAACAAAGTCTTTTAATAGAAAAAAACACCTTTTCAATTATGGTACAATTACACTCCTAACTACTCATACATGCATGAAATAGGGTGTGAAGCTATTGTACTTATCCTGAACCAACATAATTCAAAACTCTACAAGTGAAGAATTGAGTGTGTTCTAATTAGCTATAGGCACAACTCCAAGACATACCAATGCTATGACTTGAGAAAACACAAAAATGTATAAGTGTAAGGGCGACCTCAGAGAGCTGTGGAAGTCACACAGCTGGCAGAGGGATATCCAAAGATGTATTAGCAAGTGGCTATAGTGTACAGGAGCTAGCTACTCACCTGGCAGAGGGATATCCAAAGAGAATAAGTCTGAGGAATCCCTATGCCAGGCTGTGGACGCTTCTGGGGCCCCAGAAGCGTGGGAATCAACTATATAATACACAGAAGCCACTGGAAAAATACTGTGGGAATAAAAAGATAAAAACTCGGACATTGCCAGAGAATGGATTGGTAATGACCATCAGGTGACTCTGGCAATGTCAGGTGGTCTGGAGAAGTCAGATGACCAGGAAGGGATCAGATGACCTTGAGAGCAAGGTCAGGTGATCAGAAATGCGGACACAATATGTACAGATAGTATCTAGAGGGAAACAGAAGGGAAAAGGAAGGGGAAAAAGAATAGGAAAAGGAAAGGATGGTCTCTAGGGGTTGTCCCCTTACAATAAGTCTTACCATGTACACTTTCTGTAAAGACATGATGGACACCCTGTTAAAAGATGTTGGAGATTTAAAGGTGATGACCAGTCAGGAGGAGTTCTCATCCATTGAACAAATCAAGAGCTCATCAACAGATGTACCATTGACAACAAGGACAAGCCACATCCAAACATCCCTCTGGAAGCAGGGATCATTCCAACCCAACAAACTGAAGAACCTGAAATTGATGAAGTTGGACCAGGACCAAGAAAATCAACCTGAATATCAAAACCAACTGCACACAATAGTCCAGGCAACCCACCAGCTACTAGACTGGATCAAGGCTGTGAGGGCTGAGAGAAGACAAAATGCCACAGTGGCACAAGACATCAATGCAGTAAAAGATCCTCCTAATATACCAGAACAGCCACCTCCAGCAAATAATATTGCCACAACCACTGAACCCACACCTGATCCAGCAATTGCCTTATCCACTAAAGATATTGATTAACTTCTGCATGCCACTGGGTTAATGGAGAACCCAGTATTGCTTGATCTGGAGGATGAACTGTGGACTTGGAAGGAGGCAAAGGAATCATCACATGCAAAGTACTGGGAGGAAGCATATAAGGAGGAATTAAGATCATTGAAGGACATGGGAGTATGGAAGCTAGTCCCAAGGGAAGACATATCTGCTGGTCATAAAATTCAAAAGGGCTGCCCAGTGTTGAAGATCAAATGAGACAAGCATGGAAAGGCCATACAGTTCAAGGTGCAATTAGTCTTCAAAGGCTATAAGCAGATATATGGACAAGACTACACAAGAACAACCTCACCAACAGTGTGCATAGAGTCATGGAGGATCCTTCTACATTTAGCAGTGGCACAAGGGATGGGCTGCCACACAAATTGATGTGGAGACTGCATTCCTATACAGACTTCAGAGGATGAAACCCAATATATGGAACCACTCAAAGGGTTTGAGGAACCCAGAAAGGAGGGTATGTATGCTGCCTATTACAAGGATTATATAGGATGAAATAGACAGGCCAAATCTAGAACCACACACTCAACAACAGTCAACTGGGGCTTTACCCATCTCCCATGTGAATTGTGTGTTTATTACTAGAAATCCGACACTAGCATAACTATAGCATCTCTTCACATTAATAATTTCCTCTCAAATAGCAAGGAGCAGAGAAGAGAACAAAAGGTTTAAGGCACAAATGAGAACAGTGTGAACAATTTCTGATTTAAGCACTCCTAGATTTGTGATTGGGATTGCAGTAAAATAGGAATGCAACAATGCAAAGGTGTCATTGTCACAAACTGCACTCATAGACAAAATTGTACACCAATTTGGCCAGCAAGGTGCAGTACCCTTATCACTCACAATGGAGCCTGGCCTCAAGCTGCATAGGACAGATCAATCTTCACTACCAGAAGATGAACAGCTAATGCTCCAATGATGACATATTGCTTCTTTGTGGGATGTCTCCTCTATTTGGCCATATCCACCAGGCCAGATATTGCTTAACACTGTCCAGCAACTCATGCAGTATGTTGATTTGTACTTTACAGTACACTGGAATGCAGCTATTTGTCTGGTACAATATCTCGAGGAAACTTGTTCCTTGAAGGCTCACCCTGGGAGGCAACATAAAGCCTGTCAACCTGACAGGATTTACTGACCTTGGACTGGGCAAATTGTCTTGACACTCGATGAAGCATAGGAGGCTACGCATAGAGCCTTGGGTCGGCATAGTATCATGGGCTGCCAGAAAACAAAAGACAATGGCCACATTGTCTTGCAAAGCCAAATACATGGCAATGGCAGCATTTGAAAGTGCCCAAGAATGCATCTGGTTGTGAGCCTTACTAAAAGGAATTGGATACGACATAACCAGCGATCCCACCACCATCCTATGCAACAACAATGCCTCTATAAAACTCTCCCACCCTTCACCTCACGAGTCAAACATGCCGACATTTTCTTTGGGAGCAAGCACAGTTCAACAAAATACGCATATGCTATACACAAAATAACATAGCGGACATATTTACCAAAGCCCTACCAACCGCACAATTCAACCGTCTCCGCACTCTACTCGGGCTTTGCTGAAATCATGACACCATGCGAGAAGGATCAAACTGCAGTAAAGTGGCTACAGGGCGTAACCGGCACCAGCTGAAAAGGGGTCACGCCGGAGTAATCATCGGATGGTGTCCGTAAATTGGTGCCCCGAACGTACTGTAGGGTCGATGACATACGAAGCTCATATATTCTAACCTTGAAGTATAGCGCTCGCCGCTTCGCGGCGTGAGGGGTGAAATCACAAACGACAAATGCAAAACACTCATCGGCATTTGCCCAACCATCAGCAGCGGCCTTAATGTAATTAGCAAATTGCGTTACGACCATTTTCTACTGATCTTCAGAGTCGTTTGGCTCGATTTCTACATGAAGCAGAGAATGGTCGGATTCAATGCCCTCGGTGACTTTGACTTAGCCACGACGAAGTTGAGTTTCCAGAAAATCTTGAAGGGCAAGTCATCAAGAGATCCCACATGGTTCCCAGAGAGAGCATCAGGATCAAGATCTACATCCAAATCTCGATTTCGGTTAGTCACGAGGCAATTGTCCCTCAATGCGGCCCTGTCAATGATACAAGCTGGGGACAAGGTTTTGCCTGCTGTGTGATTGGCAAGGAAAGAGAGTCTAAAAAAGGCCACTGTTCGGCATTCGCTCAGTCACGGGTAGTTACCATTGTGATCAATCAATTGTGCTTCGCGTGCCATTGTCCACTTTTCTCATTTGAGAAATCAAGTATTACCTTAAGAGTTCAAACTGTTTTGGTTCGGAACGGTCGATCATCGGAACTTGCTTTGTATTCGGCTATTGTTGTAAACCGAGGTTTCCAAATACGTGGCTAGCGCGCGAAGAGGAACATCCTCGGGAGGAACCTTGTTGTGCCTCCATCAATGTGGGTTCTTCTTTATTCGGGACTGTTGATCGCGTTCTCTCCATACGAACGAACATTTGTTTTTCCTCGAGACGGTGCCACGATTGTGGACTCTTTCACCTTATTTTTTTTTTTTTCAAGTGAATGTGCCTTTCAGATATCGATATTGTTGTCGAACAGTTGTCCCATTCCTTTCTACGTCTGTCTGAGTCATCCTTCTTCACCACAACACAATCGATCAGAATTTCGGCCTTTTCCAGATGATTTATGTCCGTTCTTCACCGCAATGCTATCCCTTTTAGGAAGCTTGCAGTGTTTTTCTTCAATGAACTGCTTGGCATTTCCCCTTTGCATTGTTTTAGGGTCTCGCAGAGATGTGAATCGTATAAATACCGTCGATGTATGACTGGTTGTCCATCACATTATTGAAATTTTGCAAGTGGTGCGGATCCTGTTGTCGTTCAAGTTGTGATACTGTTCTGACAGTTGTCCTCCTTCTACCTGTAGTTTCTACCAATCAGCACCCTAGCTATATCGCGATGCCACCGAAGAAGGCCGGGCCATCTTTGCAACTCGAATCATGGCTGCAGAAACGAATCGATAACATTTCCCGTGATCCCCCGCTCTACGAGGCCTCGTGGTACGGGCCTTACAATGCCCTCCTTTGCCATTTCTTTCCGTACACAAGAGAATTCATGGTGAAGCCCCAGCCCAAACTCAGGGCTCGGGTAGTCATTAATCCAGGCGAAAGCATCTCTAACGTCTCTTTCGCGTCTGCTGGTTACCCTGCTCGTTCGCGTGCATTCAACTTCTTCATACCCGATTTCATTGTTGCGAAGGCAACCAAATCCCTTAATTCGGACAAATCACTCTTACAGGTGGAAGTGAAGGTCGCCAGCGATGAAGTTACGTGGAGAGAGGGGAAGGTTCAATTGCACCGTTATATGTCCCGCCATGTGCATTCAGAAGGGAGCATAATACATGGGATCCTCATATGTGGTGGCGAAGCCGAGATGTACAGGAAGGGAGCAGATGAAAGAACTCGAATCCACTTAGTCGGGAAACGCTGCTCAGTCAATGAAAAGGCTGTTCTGGACTTTTTGTATAACATCGCAGCCGAACACTGGTAGAAATTTGACTATGGCTATTGAATGTACAAAGATTTACGATTTTGTTATCTTGCTGTGGGAAATGGGATAATTCTATTTGTGAATCCCCCGAAAGTTATGAACCCATCAGTCGGCCGTGACAGCGTTGGTCATATTCGACATCCAAGACGTATGTGACTTTTGACACCTAGTGCTGAACAAAATCGGGGTAATCATGCGATTTTTTTGTCCTATAGCAGTTTCCACAACGACGTTCTCTGGCCTTTCTCTAACCCCCTCCTCAAGGACGACCTTCAAAAGCACCTGTTAATCGCTGATTCTTCGGCCTGCCCTTTCGTTCTACAACCAGGGGCTCCTGAAGACATTCACACCGAATATCATCAACGTGTTTTTCTCTGTTCAAGAAAAGTGAGTTTCGACAATGTCAAGGTCTGTAAATTATGCACACTGAAGATTGTATAATTTGTAGAGCAAGTTTGTCGCAGCATGGCCATAATGATGTATTATTCGTGTAATTGATACAACGCAGTTAATCTGAAGTTTGAAGACGAAAGACAATTAGTTTATAATTAGGTTACATAGTAATGTATATGCACACCTATAGTTCAAAGACGAGAGATAATTCGAACTTCAGGATACGACGAGTCTTAAATAAACTTTGAATGGTGAGACATAAGTGGAGAAGCAACATAATATCAAAGATTATAAAGCGTGTATGTGCGTATGCAATGAGTGACGAGAATATGACGTGCATTTTCCATAGTCAGACATCATTTCCTTCAACACTCCCACTCGATGGGGATGGAGGAGGTACTATGCCAAGTTTTGCACAATATTTTCGAACTTTATTCGAGGTAACACTTTGGCTTGTTTCTTTGATGACCATGATATCATGCTTCCATCAAAACTAAAACACCAACTGCTAATCAATCTGCAATCATATTGGTCCTGTGCCCAATTGGCGTCGCTCCAACTAATCAATTTTACGTTGTCGTGTTGCAACCATCCTAATTGAAGGCAGAGGGTTTTGGTGCCCTTGAGATAATGCAAAATTAGTTTACAAGCAGTAAGATGTTCAATCCCGGTGTTATTTTGAAATTGCGTGACTTGGCCCATGGTATATTGTATGTCCAGACAAGTCTGTGTCACATATAATAATGACCCAACTAGTGAAAAATAATTCAGTCTATTTGAGTATGAATTATATGCTTTGCAATTGATTTGGGTAGTAGGACAATTGTAAAATCAATAAATGTTGATTTTGCAACAAGAGGAGTTGTAACAGGACAATCAGCCATTCTGTAGTGTTCCAACATGGAATCAATATAGGATGTCCGATTCAAGTAAATTGTTTGAATGTTACAATTTCATATAATTTGAAGTCCTAAGATGTAGTGGATTTCTCCAAGGTCAGTAATGTCAAAGTTCCTTTTGAAGGTCCCTTTTGAAAGAGACAATACAATTTAAGTCTTTCCTGGTGATCACCATGTCATCGACATAGACAAGGACAATTAAAATGATTGTTCTGTTGGATTGAAGAATATATAGACACACCTGCTTCTGACCTTAGACCCTCCTGTTGAGCTAGAAGGTTCTCCACTTCCAGGGGCACTGATTTCAACTGTCCATTTAGATAGGCAGCTAATGTTTCCCCATCCCTTCCTTTATATACTAGAGATTGCCTGCCAATTGTTTAGTAGTTTTTTATTTATTTTTTTATTTATTTTTTTCGTTATCGAGTACCAACGGGAATAGCAGGCACGACAGGCTTCCTCCGAGGATGTTCCTCTTTTGCGCGCTAGCCCACCTCGGTTTTAGCCGAACTAGAAACAAGCGAGTTCCGGATGATTAGATAGATTGAACCCTCAAAGTATGGGAAAATGGAAAATGGATGTAGCACAATTGAATGACAGAGATCCGGAATCATCGGCCCATCACCTCGTGATTTCTAACTGTTTGAATGCTCCATTTGTTCAACTACCTTCGCTTTCTTAACATTTTTCTTCGTTTGTAAGCTGCGTGTCCATGCCCCCTTGGTGCTATGGTTGTATTCCTGGAAAGATTTGCTTGGTCATTATGTCTAAGTTGAAGTCGTCGAGGGCATCGGATCCGACCATTCTCTGCGCCATCAATTGAGCATGGGGACAACCGTACAACAACACAACATCGATATGTGGAAGGCACATTCACTTGAAAAGATAGCAATTATGGTACTGTCTCGAGGGGGACATATGTTCGTTCGCAGGAAAAGGGAGGAATATTTCAAGCAAATATCAAGAAAGCCGTGAGGCTTGGAAAATTGGCCGGTGGAAAAGACGAGACGGGCAGTGGAATGTACCGTGAATGGCCAGTCGCTTCGCACCTGATGCCTTGGGGCCACGGGCTCATTGTCGAAGAAACTTATAAATGAAGATCAATACACATGGGGAACCAAATGGGGAAAGGAGCAGAATGTGGGCAAGGATGAGTCACAATATCAGATTACATAAGTAAGGCCAATTCATCCCTAAAAGCCGGACAAGCAACTTGTTTAACGACAAGCAACTTGTTCAACGATACTCGATTGCTATTGACGTGTTTCTGTGTATGAACTGCTCATTGTCGATGCACGAATCCACTATTAACGTATGTTAGGTTTTTATTGGGTATCATCATGATGAAGATTGCAGGATATATCTTGTCCATGGAAGACGCTGTGTCCTGGGCCCGCCGTCGCTATCCCGACCTTGATATCTATGACGAAGATGTCATCCCTAACATTATCGAGGATCATCTGGAGTCTGCCGAAGGTCTGGAAGTCCCTTGTACCGTCACTATCAGAGAAAACAGGAAGCTTTTCTGTGTCTTCGTCACGCACGTTGCAAATGACCCACACGCGACGAGAACTCGCTTCACACATTTCCCTCTGGATGATTACGCCATCTCGCTCAGACAGAGGCTTTTTCCCTTGAAAGAGGATTCTGACAAGCTGGAATTCGTGACCATTTGCGATCCAACCGGAAAGGGGTATTGAAGGATATAGATAGATATCTTTGAGGAATAGCAAGGTCTCTCTGGTCTCTTCGTCTCGGATTTGTTCTAATTTTGTTCATTTAGCTTCTGAATCGTCAAACAGAGGGGCGGTGGCCCCCGGTAGCTCATCTTGCGACCTTGGATGTTGTTGGGACTTACGATTGACTGTTGTATCGTGATGTGCGATCTACTTTGCTATCAAGCTTGATTACAAAACACAATCAATCAGATTATGTTATGTCCCTTAGTACTGAGTTGAGACGACCAGGGTACAATTTGATACATTCTTGCCACCAGGACCCACGCGTCTTGCTCCAACTTGTTGATCAGTAAACAATTGTGAAAGCAAAGACTGTTTTGACCACCACCTCCCCGTCGTCGCCGGCTCCAATTATACTCCCCGGCCCTTCACAGAGTACCCATCTCAATACGGCATACCCATCTCAAGCACGAAATAATGAGTAATGTCCCCTGTCCCACTCGCCCTGACACGTGCACAAGCGCGTGCCCTCAAGTCTCACGGTTGCCTGCGAGCCCCGACGCATGTTCAAATGTCACGCCGCCAACGCGTCGGACTTTCGCAACACGGCACCGTCGTTGTATTGACAATGACACCTGCCCTGTTGGTGTAGTTTCTCCTATGATTTACTCTGTATAGTATTTTTTTTTTTGCGATCTTGATCGGAAAATGCAATGAAATTGAATTTTTAGATTTGAAACTCAAGCTAATGAACAGTCTAACTGTGTCGATTGAATGCCCGCTTCCGTTGTTTCCCTTGGAAGAAGGACAACGGCGTTCCCGTTTTACCCGCTCACTTCTGGTCGAACCCTTTTTTGCACTTTCGCGACACCACCATGTGTTTCCTGGTTGGTAGCTATTGTTTCCCGATCCATAAGTATTGCCTCCCTCATGTACAATCTTCATTTTTCGCAGCTATCCAAAGCGCTGCCCCGGCGGAAAGTCGTCAGGCAAACTTCATTCCGTCTGAGTCTGAGTACCTCACAGAGCCTTACTGCCTGGAAATGTAACCTACTTGTACTTCCGTAAGGTGCTATGTCTGAAAATTTCAGTTAATTGTAAGCCCACTCATTAGGGCAAGGTCACCAAAGTCACCGAAAAGGTGAAGTGTCAGTCACTTTGTGATATCTTCAATGTTACCATAGAGAGTACAGAGAAATGCCGAGTCACACAATCTACTCCTTACTTTAAGGTGAGTCCAACGGTAAAAAGTGAACTTTTATATACATTGCCAGTCGGCTGAACAAAAACTCAGTGCACTCACGAATTTTTTGGGCTCTTGTACTGTTGACTGTTGTAGTGTGTTGCTCCATGTTACTATGTTACTATTACTGACGCTACACTAAGGTAGCTATGGTCATATTACCTAAGAATACGCCACGATAGACCTATATACAAATGGGCTAGTGGGGTAGCATCAAAACCCCGGTGGGGAAAGCTTGCCACCACTGCAAAAGAAATACACATCGTTGCGCACGTTGTATAAGAAGACAAAAGGAAATCAAAGGCAGGAAACTGAGAACCAGACGGGGGGAAGGGATGATGAAAGTGTGATTAAGACGAGGGCATCATCGACCAGCGTGAATGGCCGCCATACGTTGAACCTGACCCCAAATTCGACCAGCTAGGCGAATCGACGTCAAATGCCAAGTAGATGCAACGAAACTCGTGAATTGTCTTATCTCCAATCCGGAGTTGCTGTCAGCACTCGAGTTTGGATCGATCAGTTTGGCGATGTTCGGAATAAGTGATAAGCTGACTGATGTAGCGGCCAGCTTGAGGAGTCAAAGAACATTGACTTAGCTGTGTTGGTCATTCTGGTCGCCACCAATTCAGATATTAGACCCTTTCTGACCATCTCCGTACACCGTTCCGTCGTTATCTTCACCAGTCCAACCGCCGACTCCTGTCTGTAGACAGAGAAGCGTGGGCACTCGATGAAAATGTGATGTTTGTCCTCTATTGCGTGATTGCACCCAAACCGGCATTTGTCCGACACAATTTCCCCTCTAGAGGACATTCGTAGTGCTGTTGGGAGCTGACCTGATCATGCGTATAATTGAATGACAGCGGAGAAACATGATATTGAGTGTATGTAGGGGAAGTCAGGAGGTGGGGTGAGGGTCGTATACAAGTCGACGAAGACGTAGGCCAATGTTGTATTCCAACGTGGATGCAGATGAGCGCGACATCGTTCTATCAACGAAGGCTTTGATATTCGATTCGATCCAACCATCAGTCTGACTGTAGAGATTAAAAGGGTCCATAAAGAAGGTGGGGATCGGGGCATAGGGGGTGTCGGGGATCTTCTGCGCATTAACAGCCTGGCGGTCTGTGGCATCGTTCAGGATTGACGGGAGCGAGGAGGAGTCGGAATGGCCTTTTGTATACAATATTTTTGTATCCCTCTTGCTAATGAGGATCTAGAATCCAATGGTAATAGGAGTGACCGTTCATATATCTCAAACGTGCACCTATATTTGCAGATAAGCGACTGTCTTGGATGATCCTGACCGAGTTGAGATGGTCTGTGGTTCCCCCTAAAGCCGCTAACGACTCCGCCGCTACCAGGTCCACCGCCGCTAACGAACGATCTGTCCCTGCTTCTGCTCCTGTCACTAACGAACGTCCTGCCTCTGCTCCTGCCACTAACAAACATCCTGCCTCTGCCTCTGCTACCGGTACCGCTAAAGCCCCTGAGCCGCCAGTCATTAACCATGTCCCCACAGTCAATCCCCCAGTTCACCCTTATCCCGGTATCTCGTCTTGCTATCAGCCTCTGACCAATCAAAACTTTGGTGCTCCGGACAAACGCCCTGACGCTGCTTACCAGAGTACAGCCCCCATCTACGATATTGAACAGTCCAAACAGGTATTTGACCGGGTTCTTCAGACCAAGCTTACCGTTTCTGTTGGCAAACTCTGCTCCCTCTCTAACAACATCCAGAACCAGTTCAGAAACGCTGTTATGCCTAAACGGACCGTGCCTCCTAACGTTACTGCCTTCCAAGAGTCTACTGATATCATTGACGACGCTCTGCCCTCATTTTCCCTTAACGACACTCCCGCTACCAACCCTCCTCTTACCAACGCCGCTAGAGCCCAAGTCACTTCGATAGACCCGGTGGAAGCATACATCAAGTCGCTACCGCCTGGTGAGGAGCCGGTTACATTAACGGTCACTCAGGAATCTCAGGCAATTCGGTCTATCATGCTCTTGGTCGATAATCGCGAGGAAATTGAATGTATAGCGGATAGCGGCTCCCAGATGTCTGCAGAAGTCGCTAACTATCTCGGTATCTCCTACAACCCCAGCATCATTCTGAACATGCAGAGTGCTAACGGTACTATGGACAAATCCCTTGGTCTCACTCGTAACGTCCCTTGCACTGTTGGCGGTATCACCCTGTACCTTCAGATCCACGTCCTACGCTCCCCTGCTTATGATATCCTGCTCTTTGATGTCCTTACCAAGAGTACCGTCGATACCCTTAGCAAAACAGAGACTACGATAACGATTATGGACCCCAATACCGGACTTTGTTGCACCATCCCTACGTTTCCCCGCGGTCAGTACAAGCAACAGAAGGTTCAGCCCAAGTATAGCGCCAGACCACCCCGTTGCTTTCGGCACCACTCTCATGGTTAGCATCTCTGAGGAAGACTTAGTGGTCGTCCTCGACTACGACCACCAAAAGCACTCTGTTATAGTGCAATCGCATATCCCGCTTGATCCCAAAATACTAGAAAACCCAAAAACAGTTTCCGACAATCTATCTCTTGCTTATTTATATGCGACCGCTAGCAGCCTTACCGAGACTGTTATCCCGCTGCGTTCTTATTTCGTTTCCACTAGTCTCTCTGATCCCTCAACCAAGCATCTGGAATGCTCGATACTGCCTCAGCCCCCATCTACTATGCTGCCACTGAGACAAAACGCAAAGGAGTCCAAGTCAAGAAGAAATACAAGCCAGTCGCATTGAAGACCAAGGCCGTCGCTAGCCATGTTAGTGAAGACTTTCGAATCAAACGACACATCCTTGGCGACCCCTTAGTGACCATACCCAAGCTCGATCCTAATCCCCTTCCTTTCTTACCAACCCCTCATTTCACCGAAGACTGCAAAGCGACTTTTGTTAAGGAACATGATACCGGCTTTCTTACCCAAGATGAGCTTAACATACTCATGGACCTTGTCACTAAGCAACAAAACACATTTGTTTGGGAAGACTCTGAAAGAGGCAGCCTTCGACCCGACTTCTTCCCTCCCATTTGCATACCGACCATCCCTCACGTCCCTTGGGTTCAGCATAACCAACCGATACTGCCAGGCCTCGAAGAGGAGATCTGCAAGATCATACATAGCAAGATCCAAGCAGGCGTTTACAAACCCTCAAAATCTGCTTACCGGTCCCGCTGGTTTTGTGTCTTGAAGAAAAATGGTAAACTTCACCTAGTCCACAGCCTTGAGCCGTTAAACCAAGTCACAATCCGCCATTCTGGAGTTCCCCCTTTCCCTGACCACATTGCCGAATCCTTCGCTGGCCGCATCTGCAGCGCTACCCTCAACCTCTACGTTGGCTACAACGAACGCCTTATCAATCCTGCTTCTTGCGACTTAACGATGTTCCAGACACTGTTTGGCGCCCTTCATTTAGTAACGCTCCCGATGGGATGGACTAATGCAGTGCCCATCTTCCACGACGACGTCACCCACATCCTCCAGCTTGAGATCCCCCATAACGCTCTCAGCTTCATTGACGACGTTGGCGTTAAAGGCCCAAAGGACTGGAAACTCGTTAACGGCGCACCCGCTAAGCATCCTGACAACCCCAACATTTGCTTAGCGCTTTGGGAGTTCTTTGAACTCCTGAACCGTGTCCTTCAGTGGATGAAGTACTGTGGTGGTACTTTCTCCAGTCATAAGCTCGTCCTTTGCGTGCCTACATTCAAGATCCTTGGCCACGTTTGCACTCCTAGCGGCCGAGTTCCTGACGAAAACCATTTAGCATTATTGGACTGCTGGGGCCCTTGCCAGTCATTAACCAAAGTCTGCGCCTTCCTAGGTACTGTCGGAGTCCTCCAGATGTTCGTTAAGAACTTTGCCCATCACGCTCATCATCTAATGAAGCTCACCCGTACTGGAGTTCCCTTCGTATTGGGACCCGATCAGCTTAACGCCCAGAAAGACCTCGTCAAGGCCTTACACAATGCTAAACCCCTCGTTCCTATCAACTACGAATCCAACGACCCCGTAATCTTAGTGGTCGACACTTCCTACATAGCGGTCGGTTTCTACCTTTGCCAGTGCACTACCAACAATTGCAAACAACGTTGCTATAACCATTTTGGTTCCATCACCCTTAACAAACGTGAGGCTTGCTTCAGCCAACCCAAGCTTGAGCTTTACAGTTTGTACCGAGCCTTGCAGGCGCTATGCATGTACCTCCTAGGCATTAGGAACCTTATCATCAAAGTCAACACCCATTACATTAAAGGTATGCTGCAGAACCCTGACATTCAGCCCTCCGCTAGCATGAACTGCTGGATCATGGCCATCCTGATGTTCCACTTCGAGCTCATACACGTTAAAGGAACCTTCCATGGACCAGACGGCCTTTTGCGACAACCGTTACAGCCTACCAACCCTCCCCCAGGTGATACCGACAATGACATCTTCGAAGATTGGGTTGATTGTATGCACGGATTCATGCACCAAGTTCAGTTACCAACCACTCTCGCCCATTCCACCTCTACCATCCCTCGTTTACCCCCATTCACCCATTACCTTCCGACTCTAGCGACATTTGTTAATGACACTGTTTCTCTTACTGAAGTCTTGATTCCCCCTGTTACCGACCCCCTTTCCTATGACAACGTCCCTCGCTCCCCCAAGGCCCTTGCTGGCGACAAAAGAGTTCAACTCGTTAAGCAGTGGCTTAGCAACAGCCAGGCCTTAACGACAAGGCCCTCACTACCTTCCTTTGCTACGCTAGTGGCTTCTTCCTGGCTAACGGCAAACTTTGGCGAGGCAATCGTAACGGTGAGCACAAGCTCTTCATACCGACCGACTTGCAACTTTGCATCCTACACACCATGCATGACAACCTTGGACATCGCGGTCTGTTCGCTATGAGAGCCGCCCTCCTGGAGCGCTTTTGGTGGCCACAGGTAGCAGCCAATATCGTTTGGTACATCCGCTCATGCCACATTTGCCAAGTCCACCAAACAACCAAAGTTGTCAGGTCCCGCTGATGATGGGGGCTCAGCTACACTGGCGAGTCCTTACTAGGCGAGCTCAGGAGGCTAGGTACT
>QGOB01001218.1:0-19484 GCA_003313055.1 Termitomyces sp. MG145 | reverse complement strand
CTCCCCGACATCTCCAGTGACGAAGAGTCTTTATGGGCCAACTGGGTCTGGAACTCTGACTGACCCTGGATCGACATACTCAGCGACATGCAGGAGTGCCAACTCAAGGAAGGTTCATGCATCTTGTGTGGCGAGCAAGGGCACTTCATCAACAACTGCCCCAAATGCCACACCATGGGCTGCACGGTCTGGACCATTGATGGCAAGGATTGCGGCTACCAATTTACGGAAAACGAGCCAGCAGTTTGGCTCTGGGAGACACACTAAATTGCAGACCAGACCTCGATGTCTTCTCCACCACGGCTTCTTACCTCTTCTTACCTCCATGCAATGGTTTTATCCCCGGACACCCCCATGGCTTACCTCTCCTTGCAATCCCGACAGGCCCTCCTCATCAGTACCTCCCTTGATGCCTCCTTCACCTGCGTCAACACTCTCATCGACAGCAGTGCCACCAACAACTTTGTCAACGAGTCTCTGGCCTTGTCAACCCCCCACCCCATCCAACGCTTACCCATCCCCATCCACCTCTGACTCTTCAATGGCAATACCACATCCTCCAGAGCCATCACCCACTCCGTGCAATTAACCATCATGTTTACCAATGGCCAGCGGCAGGAAGTCCGGTTCCTCATAACCAAGCTCCACGCCACTGCCCCCCTCATACTGGGGCTCCTCTGGCTCTGCGCAACCAATCCCCAAATTGACTGGCAGAACCTCACGCTCCACCCCCACCAGCAACCTGCACCTGCCCCGGACCCCATTCCCCTTTGCCTTACCCCGGGTACAGATGCCCTAGAGCACCCCGCGTACCCGCCGCCAACATCTCACCCACTCCGTTTGACCTCTGCCCAATCCTTTGTCATCAATGCCCAACTAGGCAGTCTCCCCGACATGCTACCCACCCTGAATTGATAGTGGGGCCACCGGGATGTTTGTCAGCAAACGGTTACAGCTACTCCCTAGCCCCCTTGGGAAGCCCCTGGAGCTCCAGCTCTTCAACGGGAACATCACCACGTCTGGCCCCATCACTCACTCCCACTCTGACACTCTTCACCTCGAAAATGGCCTCCAGTTCCCTGTGAACCTCCTGGTCACCTCCCTTCCAGAGTCAACCCCAATTGTCCTCAGACTACCCTGGCTACGTGATGTCAACCTATGACATGAGCAACGTCTTCGTGATTGTATACCTCGACAACATCCTCATCTACTCGGACTCCCTCGACGACCACCAGAAGCACATGCGCCAAGTCCTGGAACACCTCTGGAGATACCACCTCCACACCAAACCGGAGAAGTGCGCCTTCCACATTACAGAGGTAGAGTAGAGTATCTGGGTGTGATAGTCTCCCTGGACCGAGTGCGCATGGACCCGGTCAAGATCCAGGCCATCCTCGACTGGCCACCACCCCGGAATGTCAAGGAGGTACAGTCCGTCTTGGGCTTTGCCAACTTCTACCGCCGGTTCATAGATAACTACTTGGGCATTACAAAACCCCTCAACCGGCTCACCCGGAAGGACACTCCATGGAATTGGGACAGCAAGTGCCAGAGCATATTCGAACTTCTCAAATCTGTCTTCACCTCCACCCCGATCCTCCGGCACTACGACCCTCCCTCCCTATTGTCTTGGAATGTGATGCCTCTGACTATGCCATCGCCAGGATCCTTTTGCAGATGGACCCCGGCAGCAGCAAGCTCCGCCCCATTGCCTTCTACACATGCTCAATGATCCCAGTGGAGCTCAACTATGACATCTACAACAAGGAGCTGCTTGCCATAGTCAAAGCCTTCAAGCAATGGCGGGCCTACCTCAAAGGAGCACCCCACCGCATCCAAGTCTACTCCAATCACAACAACCTCCAGTACTTCACGACCACAAAACAGCTCAGCCGCTACCAAGCCCACTGGTCGGAGACCCTCTCGGAGTACGACTTCACCATCCTGTACCGCCCTGGCTGCCTGGGAGCCAAATCCAACACCCTCACCCAATGACTGGATGTCTACCCAAAAAAGTCGTTGAGGCGGAGCGGAACTCCTTTAACCACCGAGTTGTCATTCCCCTGGAGCACCTTTGTGCTGTGCTGATTATGAACAAAGAAAAAATCCTACACCAAATCCGCAACACACCCCCGGACCCCTTCTTCACTCAGCATGACCCTTGGAACACTCTGGAAGATGCCCTGCCAACCCCATTGACCTTCACCCTATCCCCTGACAACTCCCTCCTCCTCTGGGATGGTTGAATCTATGCCCCGGACCACAAAAAGATATGCCTTGACATCCTCTGACAACATCATGACCATAAGCTGCAGGGACATCCGGGAATCTGTAAGACTGTTCAGCTCATCTTCCGGATGTACTTTTGGCCCGGACTCAAGTGCAATGTCACCCGGTACGTCTGGGCCTGCAAATCCTGCCTCCAGGCCAAGGTCCCCCGTCATTGCCCCTATGGCCTCCTCAAACCCCTCCCTGTCAGCCGCTGCCCCTGGTCATTGATCTCCCTGGACCACATCGCCAAACTCCCGGACCCTGACAGCTTTGATGCCATCCTTGTGATGGTTTGCCACCTCACCAAACAAGCCATCTTCATCGCTTGCCACACCACTGACGATGCCCCGGAGTTTGCCCGGATCTTCCTCGAGCATGTGTTCTCCAAGCATGAGCTCCCTGATGACATCATCTCTGACTGTGGTCCCCTCTTCATCTCCCAGTTCTGGCAGTCTCTGTGCAAGGCCTTGGAAATAAAAACTAATCTATCCACCACCTATCATCCGGAGACTGACAGACAGACCAAATGTGTGAATCAGACCCTGGAGCAATACCTCTGCCTCTACGTCAACTATCAACAGGATGATTGGCGGCACGACCTGCCCCTGGCCAAGTTCACTTACAACAACACCCCCCACTCCGCCACTGGAGTTTCCCCTTTCTACACCAACAAGGGCTACCACCCCCGGCTCACCCTCTCCCTCGATAGCATCCCCTTGCACGTTGCCCACAAAGTTGTGCAGGACCTCTGGTCCCTTCACAAGTTCCTCTGGGAAGAGATTGACACTGCCAACAAAGCCTACACCAAGCATGCCGACTCCTGCCACAAACCCACTTCCGACTGACCCCCCAGAACTCTCATATGGCTTGACTGACACAACATCAAAACCCGCCGACACTCCCTGAAATTTGACCACAAGCGTTTCAGACCCTTCAAAATCCTCCAGAAGATTGTCATGCAAGACCTCCAGTCCCTTCATGAGTTCCTCCAGTTAGAAATTGACACCACCAACAAAGCCTACACCAAGCATGCCAACTCTCGCCATGAGCCCACTCCCAACTGGCCCCCCAGAACTCTCATATGGCTTGACTGACGCAACATTAAAACCCGCTAACCCTCTCCGAAGTTTGACCACAAGTGTTTTGGACCTTTCAAAATCCTCCAGAAGGTTTCTGTCAGGGGACCCCCCATTTGCATCCACTTCCTTTTCCCTTCCTATCCATTCTCCCTATCCTTTTCCCTTCTGTTCCTTTCATTCTGTTTGCACTTTTGATCACCTGATGTGCCAGAGTCACCTGATGGTCCTTACCAATTGGTTCTCTGGCAATGTCCGAGTTTTTACCCCTTTTAGTTTTTCCATACATCATATCATTTTCCAGTGGCTTATGTGTACTGTACAGTTGACTCCCATGCTGTTGAGCCCCCAGAAGCATCCACTCTGGCATAGGGATTCCTCAGACTTGTTCTCTTTGGATATCCCTCTGCCAGGTGAGTAGCTATGTTCTTAGACACTGTACAGTACTGAATATACTTTGGATATCCCTCTGCCAGTTGTGTGAGTTCCACAGCTCTCTGAGGTCGCCCTTACAGCAGAACAAGTCTCCTTTAACTGGTCTGGGATTACCCAAGCAGTTGTGCCCCCCTGTCTGCCTCTTTTCTGCATCCAGGGCCCCACTCCTGCCTGTTAGCTCCCCCACCTTACTGTCTACTGCCCTGGTGTGCTCCTATGACCCAGCCAGTCCCCCCAGCCGATTCCTCAGGCATCTCTAGCCCCTAGGACGAGGCCTGGAACCGACTGCTTGCTCTAGAAGCCCAGGTGCAGGCCACCCAAGACTCTCTTACCCATCACACCACAGAATTTGTCGGACTACGCCAAACTACAGACACCATCGCTCAATCTCTTCAAGTGCTCGTAGAACGCCTTCCCCCACTATCCCCTTCAGTTCCTACAATGCCCACGCCTCCAGCACTCCCAGATGCCCATGATGATAGTTGCACCACCGGCAAACGTTTCCTGCAATTACATCCAGCTTGCCGGCGACACTTTCACCTCCGACACGCTGAAGATCACCTGGGTGCTCTCCTACATGAAGACTGGTCACGCATTGACCTATGCGCTACGAGTTTCCCGACGCCCTGGTGGAATAAGCAGCTTTGCGGATTGGGCATCCTTCGAGGCCGATTTCCACGCAGAGTTCTTTCCGCTGGACCTGGCGAAGACTGCAGCACTTTCTCTGCGAGACCGAGACCAGTATGGTCAAGGGAAGTGCACGCTGGACAAGTATATTGACTCTTTTAGGGCGCTTGTTGAGCAGGCTGGGTACCCAGATGGTCTCCAACTTTGTCTTACCTTCTGGGATGGCCTTCACCCCACTCTCATTGACCAAATTAATAATCTGGCTGAAGGTCGACCTGTAAGGGGACAACCCCTAGAGACCATCCTTTCCTTTTCCTATTCTTTTTCCCCTTCCTTTTCCCTTCTGTTTCCCTCTAGATACTATCTGTACATATTGTGTCTGCATTTCTGATCACCTGACCTTGCTCTCAAGGTCATCTGATCCCTTCCTGGTCATCTGACTTCTCCAGACCACCTGACATTGCCAGAGTCACCTGATGGTCATTACCAATCCATTCTCTGGCAATGTCCGAGTTTTTATCTTTTTATTCCCACAGTATTTTTCCAGTGGCTTCTGTGTATTATATAGTTGATTCCCACGCTTCTGGGGCCCCAGAAGCGTCCACAGCCTGGCATAGGGATTCCTCAGACTTATCCTCTTTGGATATCTCTCTGCCAGGTGAGTAGCTAGCTCCTGTACACTGTAGCCACTTGCTGATACATCTTTGGATATCCCTCTGCCAGCTGTGTGACTTCCACAGCTCTCTGAGGTCGCCCTTACACGACCCAGTGATGAGCACATCGAATCCTGGTTCAAGGTAGCTCGAGACCAGTGGCAGCTCATGGAGCTGAAACATGAGTTACGCCGCCCCTACTCTCAGTCTCGCCCTGCGATGTCATTTCGCCCTCACCTCCCCATGATGTCCACAACCCATCCCACTCCTCACCCACTCCCATCAGTTTGACCTGCTCCTCTTGCCCCTTGCCCCTTACCTGCAGGCATCCCAATGGACATCGATGCCTCCCATCAGCGTTCATCCACCCCTCTGCTCTGTTGCTGCTGTGGAAAGCCTGGCCACTTTGCGCGCTATTGCCCTCAGGGTTTGGAGGTTCGCTATCTGTTGCCAGTAGAGCAAGAGGAGCTCCTGATGCAGCTGCTCACTGCTAAGGACGCCGTTGGTGTACCCTCACCAGATACTGCTGTGCTGGAGACTGTCTCTGAGGAGCTGGCGGTCAGCAATGCCCCTTCTCTCGAAGCGGAAGAGGATTTTTAATGGAGTGACGGATGAGTTGTACGCCTCTGCCGCTCAATGCTAATCGGTTCTCCTGTCTGTCTGTAGAATTTGCCAATACATCTGCTAGTAGTTCTATGACTGAACCTGAGACTGAGAGCATCCCTTCTGCCGTACAAGATACCCCTCCAGCTGAGGATTTGGCTGGAGTCCCCCTCCATTCCTCCACATCTCGGCGTCGTATCCCAGCCTGGGAGCGTCGTCTTCCTCGTCGATACATCATGGCTGCCACACCATCTTCCAACTCCCTGCACCTCAACGTAGAAGTGGAAACGACGGACACACAACAGATACATCATGTCTCCACCCTACTTGACAGTGGAGCCACGGGAATGTTCATTGACGCAGCATATGTGGAGCAACATGGTCTCACCACTCAACCTCTCACTCATCCCATTCCCGTGTACAACATAGATGGCACTCGTAATGAAGCTGGGTCTATCCGCTTTGTCGTAGACCTAGTGCTACGCTATTGTGCACATGCTGAACGTGCTGTCTTTGCGGTCACGAGTTTGGGAAAGCAGGACATGATCCTGGGGTTCACTTGGCTTCGTGAGCACAACCCTGAGATTGATTGGTCCAAGGGAGAGGTAACAATGAGCTGATGTCGGCGCTGCTCCACCTGTTCAGAAGAAGCACAAGCTGAGCACCGAACTAAGGTCTGAGAGCGTGCTGCTATCTGCATTTGCCGTGCGGGGCACCTTCCCTCCTCTGATATTGACCTTCTGGACCCTCCCCCTCTGGCGTTCCCTCGTAGAGAGGCCCTCTATGAGGATGTCTGAGGTGTAGGGTGTGGATCCCAGCTGGAAGATGGAAGAGAGGGTGAATTTGCCAGCACTCACTACTGGTGGCCTCAGATGTCGCGGTATGTTGGCTCTTACACCAGCACTTGTGACTTGTGCCTACGGACTAAACCACACCGCCAACTTCCCATGGGTCAACTTCACCCTCTCCCAGTTCCAGCAGAAAGATGGAGCGTAGCCTCCATGGATTTCATTGTGGAACTGCCAGACGCACACAGGTACGATGCTGTCATGGTGGTGGTGGACCTCTATGGTAAACGAGCGCATTTCATTCCTACTCATACTACCTGCTCCACCATGGGGGCTGCCAACCTCTACCAGAAGAATGTCTGGAAGCTGCACAGTCTGTCTGACGCCTATGTTTCAGACCGAGGACCTCAGTTTGTGGTGGAGTTCACCTGCAAGCTGTATCAACTCCTGGGCATTAAACTGCACACCTCAACGGCATATCATCCTCAGTCCGACGGGCAAACAGAACGCGTTAATCAGGAGCTGGAGCAGTATCTGCGCCTATTCTGTAATGAATGGCAAGACAACTGGGATGAGCTACTACCTGACGCAGAGTTCCAGTATAACAATCATGTCCACGCCTCAACTCAGTTCTCCCCCTTCTTCCTGGACACAGGCCGTCACCCCTGCATGGGTTTTGAACCACGAGCATGCCCTTCCAGCAATGATGCAGTGAATGATTTTGTGGATAGGATGAGAGTAGCCCAGGAGGAGGCAAAGGCAGCGCTGACAAAGGCCAAGGACGATATGGCCAGATACTATGATTGTGGTCGTACTCCTGCTCCCAAGTATCGACCAGGAGACTGTGTCTACCTCGACGCATCAGACATCACCACGATGTGACCTTCATGGAAACTGTCACATTGTCATGTGGGACCATTTGCAGTAGAACAGCAAGTGGGCCCCCTGGCTTATCGACTGCGTCTCCCCAACAGTCTGCGTCAACTCCACCCGGTGTTCAATGTGGTGAAGCTCTCTCCAGCACCAATTTACCCCATCCCAGGCCGTCGTCCCAGACCACCACCCCCACCAGTTTTGGTCAATAATGAAACAGTACAAGGTGGAGAAGATACTGGACAGCCACTTATTCTGGCAGAAACTGCAGTTCAAGGTAAAGTGGAAGGGCTACGGTCTGGAAGATGTATCCTGGAAACCACAGGAGAACGTTCGGGTGCCACAGCTAGTCCGGGACTTCTACCAGCAGCACCCTAATGCAGCCAAGGCCATTCGAGGGGTTTATCACATCTCGCCGGTCGATACAACCATTTGGAACTTCTTCTACCCAATGCGTCAAGACGCCGCATCCTAGAGGGGGGGTGATGTCAGAGGACCCCCCATTTGCATCCACTTCCTTTTCCCTTCCTATCCATTCTCCCTATCCTTTTCCCTTCTGTTCCTTTCATTCTGTTTGCACTTTTGATCACCTGATGTGCCAGAGTCACCTGATGGTCCTTACCAATTGGTTCTCTGGCAATGTCCGAGTTTTTACCCTTTTTAGTTTTTCCATACATCATATCATTTTCCAGTGGCTTATGTGTACTGTACAGTTGACTCCCATGCTGTTGAGCCCCCAGAAGCGTCCACTCTGGCATAGGGATTCCTCAGACTTGTTCTCTTTGGATATCCCTCTGCCAGGTGGGTAGCTATGTTCTTAGACACTGTACAGTACTGAATATACTTTGGATATCCCTCTGCCAGTTGTGTGAGTTCCACAGCTCTCTGAGGTCGCCCTTACAGTTTCGACACACACTTACAGGCCTGACCTACCCCCAGCCCTCAAAGGACTCCACCTGGTGTTCCAAGTCCGTCTCCTTGAAAAATATGCCCCGGAACCCTTCCCTGGCCAGCGGCCCAAACGACCCCCGCCAATCAAACTTGAAGGTGACACCCAATACAAAGTCAATCAAATCCTTGACTCCTGGCGAGTCCGCAACCAAACCCTTTAACTCGTGCATTGGAAGGGTTATGGCCCCGAGGACGACACTTGGGAATCCCACAAGAATCTCTCCAGAGCTTTCCTGGCGCTCTGGGAGCCAGCATCCCAACAAGCCCCGGGACCCCCGGGACTAGAACTTACAGATGGCAGTAGTGGGCCTAACCCCCGCCTCTGGAGGCAAGCTCTGGAGGCCAAGTATGGGTCTGGGGTTTCTTGGAAGCTCCGGTGCAACTACGAGTAGCCTGGGACAAGTCCAGACGCTCTGGGGTACGAGTAGTGATGCGCGCAAAGACAGGTGTGCTCTGGGTTGGGGAGCACAAGTTCAGGAGGTTGGAGTTTCTACTGGAGAGGCAAGGGAGGATGGGAAAGATAAGATTGATTGGGAACGGAAGTAGGCTCGGAAGTTGATGGGGATGAGTACGGAACAGATAGGAGATAGATTGATCAGGAAACTAGGAGATGATAGGAAATATGGAACTGGAGATAGAGATAGGGGAAAATATACGAGACAGGAAATGGAGAGATAGATAAGAGATACAGAATAGGAATACAAGTCACAGAACAGAAGTACAAGGCGTGGAGACAAGATACAAGAAACAAGATGAGAGAGATAGATGGAGGCACAAAGCTAGACTGGAACAGAAACAAAGACTATAGTGAATATCAAGACTACCCAACCCCATATGTTATCCTACAATTTATATATTACCCTCCCACTAAGTCCCGGGACAATGTCCCAGCCTGGGATTGTGGCATCTGATTATCCTCCAGCTGAGTCCCGGGACAAGCTCTCAGCCCTGGGGTCGTGGCAATCTATTGGGGCGTGCTGACGTGGGCCGCGGTGTGATAGTGGCGCCGTCATGTTACAGGAGCAGATGTGGAGCCTGGTGGCATGCCGGTGGTTTGCAGGAGGAATGTTACGTGGTGGCTGGGATGCTGGGGGTTTGGATGTATCCGGTGACAGAGAAGCCTCAGGGTGACGTGTCAGCTGAGATGCCATGGTTCAGTGATGCCTGGGGGTCTGTCTGGAGATGGCCGTGGGTGTTGCCAATGCAGCATTGTGAGGTTGTTGGTGGCCCCAGAGGTGTGTGGGAGGTGTGGGGGAGGTGTGTGCCAGGGTCGGAGGTGCATATGAGGGTCCGGAGTTGGTGGGGTCATGACAGTGAGTGCCAGTTTATCTGACTTTAGGGCCATGCTCCAAAAGGGTAATCCTCGACCATCACCTGGATGGGAAAAGTGGTGCATGAAGAATTTATCTGATTGCACACTACAACTAGTTGTCAACATGCACAACTACATAGTAATGAACGCATGATTCCTGGGCAAATTGAAAGATACTCATCTCACATACTTTCATAAACAGGGTGTGCACACAGAACTCTCCAATTGGAGAGGACTCCTCATCTAAAACTTCCTAGCCAACTCACCCATGACTTGGCTCAGTTTCAAGCTGCCCCCCTATCCAGCTTGTCTAGGGATTATTCCTGAGACTCAAGTTGCTACTCAGCCTGGTGTCCAAACCCATGACCTGATGAGCTTCCTAGCGAGCCTCAAGGCATGGAGCCATTGCTCCGGTACAACTTTTTACCTTCTCAAAAGGGATCAGATGAAAGGTTTTGATTATCTGTTGCCCAATGGGTTCTATGATGCGTGCTTGGCTTATGGTCTTCCTCCTTCTGTGTGTGACCTAGATCAGGCAGCACAGACAGCAACCAGGTGTTTTCCTTGCACTGCCTATGGTATAGCGGAGCTCATTGGTGTGGCCAAACAGGGTGGCCCCATGTTGCCCTTCAAGTCCACCCTCACTACAAGCCTAGGACACCGTTATCTAGATGACCTGGCCAAACTCGACTCAGATTCCATGGTGATCAGTAGTACTTCCAATCGGGCTGGAAATCCCCACCTCCCAAGTGGCCAAAACCCATGAGGCTCTTTGCTACGAGGTTTCAATTCTGCTATGGGTGGCTAACATCATGGGATAGGACTACAGTGCACATACTGAACGGCCCAGAGAACACTCCGAAAACACTTAAATTCTCATTGGTAAACAAACCGTCATGATACTGACCCATGGGTTATCACAGAACATGGGGTACCTGTAACTTCAAACGAGTTCAGCTTCCTCCAGACACAGGTAGACGATCCCAAAATGAGGTATATTGAGCTGTGCAATGTCATCAACTCATTTGTTTTCCCCAGTTTTTCCGTCCGCATGCTGTTCACCCTAGCATGCAAGATAATGTTCCAGAACATTGTCTCTCGATGTTGGGCACTTTTGTCTCTCCAGCCCATCAACCAGAATGATGCAGTCAAGCTCGATCAACATCTGGTACAGTGGCTCCACAAGTTTTTGGGCTTTCCATACTGCCCATCCTTGTTGCTTTTTACTCTGCCCATGGACCTTGGTGGCTTCAACTTTCTGTCCATTGCACGCATCAATGCAGGCATTGCTATTGATGGACTAGTTTGGGACCTAAATCATCATATCCCAGCCTACCATTTCATGGCAAATATCACACTTGCTGATTGGACTTGCCAGATAAACCAATGCTGCTATCCACTCGATGGACACGGCCTAAATTGTTTGTTTTCCCGATTCACTGGCTCAGTACCATCTGCTTGGATAATTGCTCATCATTATCTTGCAAACATGAAAATATCTATTTGACGCACCAATCAAAGCCTTGTGCTTGAGGGTAATTGTTCAATTGCCCATGCATTAGCTCTCATTAGGCCTCACTTACATCCTATATGGTATTGGGTCACATTGCCAGGTCAGTTTGATCAATGGGCTATTTGAGATTGAAGGACATTGGCAGATGGACCATTGATGTCAATAGCCTGTCCAAGTTTGAGGCCAACTCTATACTGGAGGGCATATGGTCTGAGGCACAGAATAGAAATTGGATGGCACTTAGTGCACTATTAGCAAGTGCTCAGTGATATGACCCAGTCAGTGCTGGCTGCCTGACACCGACAAGTCAAACCAAGCACATGACCGCTACCGACTGACCATTAACAACACCGACCGTTACCAACAGTTGCATTAATGACTGAGCCGACCTTGGACAATCCAGCCCCCTCTACGGCCCCCAACTAGCGGCCAACAATCAATCATAACTGCGTTACCAATAACCCAACAATCGCAAATCTATTTTCACTTACAATTTTCACTTACAATTCTCCATCTCAATCTACTTACAATTTTCTCATATTACTTACAATTTTCCTATTCAATAGTGGCCCCCGACATGCGCTATCACATGCAACCACTACACTTACTATCTTTTACCGGTTTCCCCTTTTATCACCTTACATACCTATAAATACTGCCTTGTCAGTAGCTAATCATAATCGAATCGTACCAGAGTCTAGTCCCCGTTTCAGACTACGCATCAGATTATGTTCTCGCTCTTGCTTTGTTAACGGCTGATTTGGGTTTACCCAGTCCAGTTTCCTTTGGTTTCCATGCTGAGCTTAACAGTATTGTTAAACTTAGCACTCGTCATCTTTGTTACGCGCCATACGGGTGCCCTTGCTTCACCTTTGTCAAGCATCATACAGGTGCCCTTGTCTTGCCTTTGTTAACGCTAGCGCTTACAGCTAGTGACTCATATATTCCCATTAACTTTTTCTATATTCCTTAACGACCTTCTAGGTTGTTACAGATCTCTCAACCCGCTGCGATTCAGTAGCGACACTAACGGCCGCACCATTATCTCTTACCGCTCTCTCTCACTTCCTTACTGACTCCGACCTCACAACTCCCTAATGGGTTTCTGGGACTTTGCTAGACTCCTCTCACACACACGTAACGCTACTACTTGCTAGCTATCCCTATCTAGCTGGTCTTGTTGGTTGTTTCCTGCATGAAAGCTAGGCGGCAAGTCAGCGCATCATTTTGGAGCCCACCACAAGGGGTTCTATAGCAAAATTCCACTGTAAACTTGCCTCCAGGCCAAAAACCACTTACGTCTTGTTACCGAGTCTTCGCTCCCCATTATCCCATTTACCAAGTTTCTGGGACTTTGCTTGACTCCTCTCACACACACATAACGCTACTACTTGCTAGCTATCCCTATCTAGCTGGTCTTGTTGGTTGTTTCCTGCACAGCAGCTAGGCGCCAAGTCAGCGCATCATTTTGGAGCCCACCGCAAGGGGTTCTATAGCAAAATTCCACCGGAAACTTGCCTCCAGGCCAAAAACCACTTACGCCTCATTACCGAAGCTTTGCTCCCTGTTATCCCTTTTGATATTCCCCCTCATTCGCTGTTAACACCCTTAACGACTCCGCCTCGTAACCTTGAAGAGGAACTTGCTACCGCTAGGGAACTTCTTGATGTTAACGAACTCTTAGAGAACTTCCCGGGCTGTCACATTGACAACTTCCTCGACACACTGCTACCACCGTTATCTCCCGATCCCTACTCCCCAGTTCAACCTACCACACCTTTACCGACACCTGTTAACCCTACTGCCATGGGTGATGCCCATCTTTCCCATCATATGCCACTCTGCAATGACTCTACTGTACCCAAGTGGGATGAGAGTTGCCCTCGAGAGCTTGCCCAGTACTCCTGTGAGCTCGAATATCTCTTAGCAGACTGCGCTGTTAACGATGATAACCAGAAAAAGGAATATGCTGCTTGGTACGTATTGTATGATACCACAGAGACCTGGCTTAGCTTGCCAGAGTTTAGCAACCATACCTATGCCGAGTGGAAGATAGCGGTCTTTTGTTTATATCCTGGCACTGAGGAATCCGCCTGTTACACCCTCCAGGATCTTGAGCGACTCGTTAACCAGACCTTCTCTGCTAGTATCACTACTCTTGGACACTTCTCAGATTACTATAGGGACTTCCAGCACCTGGCGCATTGGCTCCTGGCTAAAGGAAAAATCTACCGGAATGAGGAACACTGTTTATTCCAGCAAGGCATACCAACTTTGTTATGGTCCAAACTTGTCCGCCATTTAGAAATCACCCTTCCTGATCATCACCCGGAGGACCCCTGTGAGGTAGACCAAGTCTTTGAAGCTGCCAAATGGGATCTGAAGGGTACTGACACTGCCACGACTCTGAAGAAACCGACAACCGCTAATGCTAAGACCACTACCATTGACACCGCTGCCCCTGTACCGACTACCATCATTAGAAAGGAACCTCTCAACATTGCTGCCGCCACTATCATTAATGCCCTGGCATGCATGGAGGAAAGATGGCTGCATTGGCTGCCGGTAACACTTCTCAGTCCCATGCCCCTCGACCTCCTAGCAACAGCTGCCACTTCTGTGGCAAAACTGGTCACACTATGGTACGAGGCAATTGCATTAAGCTGGAAAGCTTCATCAGTCAAGGCAAGATCTGTCGGAACCACGAAGGCAAGGTTGTCTTACCCGTCTGGCGTTATGATCCCCAATTACATCAGCAAACAGCTCTACATGGAACATATTGACAAATGGCACAAGCTCAACCCCAACCAGCTTCTTACTGGCTGCCTCAGCGCTAACGCTAACCCTGACACAGAACAGCTCCAAGGCATGTCACAGATGTTTATTCACAAGGTCTTGCAACCGGAAACTGCTAGCCCAGGAACATTATCCAGGGAAGAACGTGTTGCTGCTTTAGAAAGGGAACTTTATGCTCTACGTCGCCCCGCAGAAGTCTTCAATGGTATCGAGATCCCTTGTGCTAAGGGATATCAACTGGTTCCCCCTAAAGCCACTAACAACTCCGCCGCTAGCAGTTCCCCCGCCACTAATGAACGACTTGTCCCTGTCTCTGCTACTGGCCCCACGAAAGCCCCTGAGCCACCAGTTGTTAACAGCGTTCCCATGGTCAATCCCCCAGTTCACCTATATTCTGGCATCTCATCTCACTATCAGCCTCCAACCAATCAAAACTTTGGCACTCTGGACAAATGCCCTGATGCTGCTTACCAGAGTACGGCCCCCATCTATGACATCAAGCAGTCCAAGCAGGTATTTGACCAGGTGCTGCAGACCAAGCTTACCATATCTGTTGGCAAACTCTGCTCACTCTCTAACGACATCCGGAACCAATTCAGAAATGCCATTACGCCTAAACAAACCACGCCTCCTGGCGTCACCGCTTTCCAAGAATCTGCCGACATCCTCAACGACACTCTGCCTTCCTTTTCCCTTAACAACACTCCTGCTACTGACCCTTCACTTACTGATGCTGTCAGAGCCCAAGTCACTTCGATAGATCCTGTGGAAGCATATATCAAGTCATTACCACCTGGCGAAGAACCGGTTACGTTAACAGTTGCTCAGGAATCTCAGGCAATTTGGTCCATCATGCTCTTGGTTGATAATCGCGAGGAAATCGAATGTATAGTGGATAGTGGCTCCCAGATTATCTCCATGTCTGCTGAAGTCGCTAACTATCTCGGCATATCCTATGACCCCAGCATCATTCTGAACATGCAGAGCGCTAACTGTACTATGGACAAATCTCTCGGTCTAGCTTGTAACATCCCTTGCACCGTTGGCGGTATCACACTGTACCTTCAGATCCACATTCTATGCTCACTTGCTTACAATATCCTGCTCAGTCGCCCCTTTGATGTCCTTACCAAGAGTACCGTTGATACTCTTAGCAAAATGGAGACTACAATAATGATAACGGACCCCAATACCGGACTTCGTCGCACCATCCCTATGTTTTCCTGCGGTCAGTACAAGCAACAGAAGGTTCAGCCCAAGTATAGCGCAGGACCGCCCCATTGATTTTGCCACCACTCTCACAGTTAACAACTCTGAGGAAGACTTAGCAGTCATCCTTGAATGCGACCACCAAAAGCACTCCGTTATAGTGCAATCACATACCCTGCTTGACCCCAAAATATTAGAAAACCCAAAAACAGTTACCAACAATCTCTCCGTTGCCTATTTATATGTGACCGCTAGCATCCTTACCGAGACCGTTATCCTGCCGCACTCTTATTTTGTTTCCACTAGTCTCTCTGATCCCTCAATTCTTGGCCAAGCATCTGGAATGCTCAATACCCTCTCAGCCCCCATTTACATTAACGTCCCCTTCCCAGCTGTTTATGCTGCCGCTGAGCCAAAACGCGAAGGAGTCCAGGTCAAGAAGAAATACAAGCTAGTCGCATTGAAGACCAAGCCCATTGCTAGCCAAGTTAGCAAAGACTTTCGAATCAAATAACACATCCTTGGCGACCCCTTAGCAAACATACCCAAGCTCAATCCTAATCCCCCTCCCTTGTTACCAACTCCTCATTTTACCGAGGACTGTAAAGCGACTTTTGTTAAGGAACACAATACCAGCTTTCTTAACCAAGCTGAGCTTAAGGTACTCATGGACCTTGTCGCTAAGCAACAAAATGCCTTCGCCTGGGAAGATTCTGAAAGAGGAAGCCTACGACCTGACTTCTTCCCTCCCATCTGCATACCAACCATCCCTCACATCCCTTGGGTTCAGCATAACCAACCAATACTGCCAGGCCTCAAAAAGGAGATCTGCAAAATCATCCGTAGCAAGATCCAAGCAGGCATTTATGAACCTTCAAATTCCGCTTACCAGTCCCACTGGTTTTGTGTTTTGAAGAAAAACGGTAAATTTTGCCTAGTCCACAGTCTCGAACCGCTAAACCAAGTCACAATCCACCACTCTGGAGTTCCCCCTTTCCCTGATCACATTGCCAAATCCTTTGCTGGCTGCATTTGCAGCGCTACCCTTGACCTTTATGTTGGCTACGACAAACACATTATCGATCCCGCTTCCCGTGACTTAACGACATTCCAGACACCGTTTGGCACTCTCCATTTAGTAATGCTACCGATGAGATGGACTGACGCTGTGCCCATCTTCCATGACGACGTCATCTACATCCTCCAGCCTGAGATCCCCCATAATGCACTCAGCTTCATTGATGACATTGGCATTAAAGGCCCGAAATGCACTACCAACAATCGCAGACAATGTTGCTATGACTGTTTCGGTTCCATTACCCTTAACAAACGCAAAGCATGCTTCAGTCAGCCCAAGCTCAAGCTTTATGGTTTGTACTGAGCCTTGCAGGTGCTACGCATGTATCTCCTAGGTGTTAGGAACCTTATTGTTGAAGTCGACACTCGCTACATTAAAGGTATGCTGCAGAACCCTGACATTCAGCCCTCAGCCAGTATGAACCACTGGATCATGGCCATCCTTATGTTCCACTTCGAGCTCGTACATGTTAAAGGAACCTTCCATGGACCCGATGGACTTTTGCAATGACCATTACAGCCTACCAACTCTTCCCCAGATGATACTGACAATGACATCTTTGAAGACTGGGTCAATTGTATGCACAGATTTATGCACCATGTCCAGTTACCAATCTCCCTTGCCCACTCAGCCTCTACCGCCCCTCATTTACCCCTGTTCACCCATTACCTTCCGACTCTAGTGACATTTGTTAATGACACTTTTCCCCTTACTGAAGTCTTGGTTCCACCCGTTACCGACCCCCTTTCCCACAACAATGTACCTCGCTCCCCCAAAGCTCTTGCTGGCAACAAAAGAGTCCAACTCATTAAGCAGTGGCTTACCGACTTCAAGCAACTGCCAGGCCTTAACAACAAAGCCCTTGCTACCTTCCTCCACTATGCTAGTGGCTTCTTCCTTGCTAACGACAAGCTATGGCGATGCAATCGTAATGGTGAGCACAAGCTCTTCATACCAACCAACTCATGACTTCGCATCCTGCACGCTATGCACAACAACCTTGGACATTGCAGACTGTTTGCTATGGAAGCAGCCCTGCTGGAGCACTTCTGGTGGCCCCAGGTAGCGGCCGATATTGTTTGGTACATCCGTTCATGCCACATTTGCCAAGTCCACCAAACGACCAAAGTCCTCATACCGCCTACCGTCGCTACCCCTGCTGCTCTCTTCAGCAAAATCTACATCGACACCATGTTCATGCCACCTTCAAACAAGTTCAAGTACATCATCCAAGGACGCTGTTTGTTAATCCACTATCCCAAATTCCGCATGCTCGTTTGTGAAAATACCAATGCTATTGCTAAGTGGCTCTTCAAGGACATCATCTGCTGCTGGGGCGCCCTTAACAAAATTGTTACCAATAATGGCCCTCCCATCATCAAAGCCGTCGCTTACCTTGCCAAGAAGTACCACGTAAACCACATTCACATGTCCAGTTACAACAAATGTGCTAATAGTATTGCCGAATGACCTCATTTTGACGTTAGACAAGCCCTCTTCAAAGCCATTAATGGAGACCAGTCCAAGTGGAGCTCAGCCACTTACTCTGTCTTTTGGTCAGAGCACATTACCATCCACCACCACATGGGCTGTTCCCCTTACTACGCCGCTACCAGTACCCATCCCTTGTTCCCTGCCGACATTGTAGAAGCAACCTACCTCCAGCCACCTCCTGATTCCTTGTTAACAACTACAGACCTCATCGCCTGATGCGCCATTGACCTCCAACACAGACAAGCCAATCCTGACTGTTTACATGACACAGTTCTTACTGCCCACCGTTTAGCCGCTATTTGTTTTGAACAAGAACATGCCGCTACGATACGAGACTATTACTTCAAGCAAGGAGACCTAGTATTAATGAGGAATACACAAATTGAAGTCACCCATAACAAGAAGATGCAACCTCGATACTTATGGCCACTAGTGGTAATATCACGAAACCATGGAGGCGCTTACATTTTCTGCAAACTGGATGGATCAGTACTCCACCGACCAGTAGCTGCCTTTTGCTTAGTCCCTTACTTTGCCCACAAACACATCCCCCTCCCTACCAATGCCTTTGACATTAATACCAACTGTTTAAGAATGTTAGAAGAAACCAACTTGCTCAATGATGAAGACTCCTTTAATCATGACGACTCATTGGACAATACCGTTGAAGAAGACTAGAGAACACCATTTACACCTATCCCCCCCACTCACTGTTAAAATCCCAAAACCTTAACGGCTCTCAATAAGCCCTTATTCTATTGTTTTGTTTCCCTGTTCATCTTTACTCACTCCATTTCCATTCGTCATAGACTTTCTTTCTACATACGCTTTCCGACATACATGCCTACCATTAAGCCCTCTATTTATTCTTTCTAACTTGTCACCACTGTTCCCCATCCGCCTTTTGTTAAGATGCAGTCAATAAGCAACGTTGCGCAAGCACCATGATGATTTACTGAGCATTTACCTTTTTCAAACCATTTATTTCTTTCGCTTTGACCTTTCATTATTTGCTTCAGACCGTTATCTTACCGGTTGGGCCAGACTCCAAGAAATCGTTTATTTAAAAGACCCCTTAAGGGGGTCAGTCTACGACACAGATAAAGCAAAAACTAAAATAAAAAATTCGTTTTCAGGAGCTACTGGAGGTGAAGTTGTCATCGGTCAGGATTGGTAGATCACCCGATTCTCCCCAATTACTCCTCCATCACCCCCACCTCCGACTGCCATGCAATAAAGGCGTTGCAGTCGTCCTGGTACTGTAGAAGGGTGCCCTGCACCCGCGTCAACAAACTGAACCAAGCCCACGCTGCCCGCAGATTGTTCTCTGCTGCTACCATCTCCCTCCCCATCAGCTGACAGATCTCCACCGCTTGAAACCGGTAATGCTCCAAGTTGCCCTGAGGATTGAAGGAGAGCAGGACCAGTATCCCAAAGTCTGAGGGCTGGAAGAAGTCGTTAATACTAACGGTCAGTCGCTAAAAGAAATTCACTTGCCAACTTCCTTGTTGCTTCCTGTCCTGTTCCGTCTGCCATTTCGACCTCGGGGGTCTTTGTCTCCACCAGCCTGACAATAACAAACCAACCATTAGCAAAAGCTGCAAAGTCTAGCAGACTAGCCACTTACCGACTGTCACTTGGACCTGCCACTGGCCCTGTCTCCTCTGGCACTCTGCCACCGCCCAAGCTCCACTCAATGGCCTTCACCGCCGCTGCTCTCTCTTCTGTAGGAGTCGCCTCTCGTGACTGCTTGGCCACCCCTTTGTCACCCGACTCTATCTGGCGCCGTTTGGACCCCTTTGCAG